>PVIR01001901.1:0-28300 GCA_004026965.1 Petromus typicus
TAATAATAATAATAATAATAATAATAATAATTTGCTTTACTCTTTAATTCATTTTTAATATCAATTTCATCGTCACTCATTTTACAACCAGTTCCCCTGCCTCCCAGACAGGATCTTGCTATCTTGTCCAGGCAAGCCTTGAATTTGCTGTGTAGATCAAGCTGGCCTCAGCATCCCAGGTGCTGAGATTATACGCTACTATATCTGACTGAGCAAATTCTGCAGCCAGGTTTAAGATGTTTGTTGAGCAAAAGGTGGTGTATTAGTTACATGATTGCTGGGATAAGCCAGAGTAGACCACTGAAAGGAGGGAGATGTGTAGGGCTCATGCTTTTAGGTCATCAGGGGCCTGAAAGACCTTGGCAGAGGGAAGCTCGCCTCAGAGCGGCCAGGTGGCAGAGGGCTGAGAACAGGATACACCCTTCAAAGGCCTCCCACCCAAGGGCCTTCCTCCTCTGGCCGGACCACCCCGCTGCCTGAATGGGTTCATCCACTGATGACGAGTTTAACGGTCGTGAGGCTCGCTCCTGGCCCAGTCACCTTCCACAGTCCCCGTCTCTGAACGTGAGACTTCGGGGTGAATGCAGATCTAGATGACAACGTAGTGTTTTCCTTCAATGGAGAAGTGTGTTCTGATGTCACAGCTCCTTTCTGTGTCAGCTGCTGGCTGGAGGAAAGGAGAGTGAGCTCGTCCATGGAGCAGCCTGTCCAGGCAGGTTGGCCTCTGCCAGGCGCACAGGAAGCTGGCTTGGACCCCGCTGGCCAGGAGCCTTCCCTCTGTGGACGGCCACAGGTGCCGTGTTTTACCACAGGCGATTGTTTCTCTCAAGTGTTGACAGAACTAGGAGCTTCTCAAGTTCTCTTCGCTGACTAGAGGATGAGAAACCATCTTGGCGATCATTATCAGCATAGTAGAGTAGAAGGTAATCAGCAGTTATGATAGAAATCATGCTTATCTCAGGGTAGAATGTAGAAAAAAAAGCAGGACATTGAGCCACTGGGAATCGTGCAACGGTGAGTTGTGTTTGTGATGGCACTGGGGAGTGCCGTCACTCAGAGCGTTTGCACGAGCTACAGAGCTACAGACCTGGCCCCTTTGTGTTTGTGTTGTTCTGAGGCAGCGTTTTTCGTGGCTTAGTTCTCAAAGCTGGGCTTGAAGTTGGTGAACCTCCTGAGCAGGCCTCCCCGAATGCTGGGATTATAGCTGTCCAGTACCGTACCCACCCCATGGTAACCTTTGTTTTGTCACTCAGCTTAAAAATATTAGTTGATTTCAGATAGATGCTTCCTTCATATACAAGAATGGTTGAGCTGCTTGAGATTAGTTAGCGTGGGACACATGAAGGAGAGATGTGACCTGAATTGTTGCGGGCTGAGCTAGGCCAAATGAAGATCATCGACATTTGCCGTAAACTTCCCAGCAATAGGAAACTGACAGGGGCTTTCTTGTCTGCAAGTGGTACAGTCTGTGAGTAAACAGTTTTTAATATATGAGAAACAGAATGTATACTTCCCACTGTATTTAGAAGACCTTTTGTGCTACCATATATGACTCATCTTTCTACCTGGAGCCCAACAGCATACTTGTGTTCACTTAGGAGACCCCTTAGCTTCAGTTCTCTGGCCCACGATATCCAGACCTGTAGCCTATCCACTCACTTTACTTTTCAGCCTTGCTATTCTGACTAGTAGCGATATGGAAGTACAAGCTGGTTATGGTGATACACGCCTGTGATCCCAGGACTCGAGAGGCTAAGGCAGGAGCATTGTTACGAGTTTGAGGCCAGTGTAGGCTACGTGGCAAGAACCTGTGTCAAAAAAAAGCTGGGTGTGAAGGAACACGCCTGTAATCCCAGCACTCTGGAGTCTGAGGCAGGGGGATCCCATGAGTTTGAGGCCAGCGCCGGCCACATAGTGAGTTCAAGGCCAGCCTGAACTGCATAGTTGAGACCCTTTCTCAAACAAACAAAAATAGAGAGACACACACACACATGCGCACACCCACACGTAAAATACAAACTATTCCCCATCTGCCTCATCATTTGCAGTACCATGGGTACTGGAAGGATGACCTTCCAGTCCACTGGAGAAACTTCAGAATTGTAGCACCTATATCAGGAGGAAGAGGTTCCAGTAGCACACACCCTGAGTGTATGAGAAGAGCAGTCCACAGAGAGTGGGTGTAAGCCACGCACTCGGTGCGTTCTTCTGGCACTGCAGTTTCAGGTCTACCTCACCTTCCTCTTCACGCCGGCCCCCTTCCCCAGCCCCGCCATTCCAAATATTGTATTCTAGTGGTGCGCCAGGCCTGCGTTGGAGTCAGGGATGCAGGCACACATTTTTAATTGTACTTGTCTGAAGGCACGAAACCGAAAAGCAGAAGGGTCCCATTCCCCACCAACTGCCTTTTTGTGCTTGTCTGGCCTTTGAGTTTGGAATGTCCTGTGCCCAGCAAAATGATTGGTTTCCAGGAGACAAGAAACAAGTTCACTGTGCGTGGGGCTATTAAAACAGCTTTCTACTGCCTTAAACTCAACACAGTAAGGTCAACAAGTCCAACATTTAATCTGTGAAGGCTATACTTTAAAAGTCAAGGTAAAGGGGAAGGTTGTATTTCATTCTAAAAAGTCCCTGGGAACTAAAAACACGATTTGACTTGCGAACTCATCTCTGTATCTGATCATCGTGGTTATCTCCTATGCTTGTCAAGTGATAAAGTGAGAATTGTGTGTTTATGCTACACCAAAGGGTTACACGGTATATCGTAAAGCTAACACAGCTCCAGTCTGAGGAGGAAGCTGTCAGTCTAGTCCCTTGATGGGAGCCATGCTGAATGTGTGTGCTTAATATTTTCTGTTGTACTGACTGATCAGTCCAACTCAAGCCCAAACCAGTAAGGTTGGGCTTGGCTGTTTCTTCCTGCTTTCTGAATTGTATTGTTAGGCTACTTCCCAGGACTGCTCATAACTTTTGGTTGTTGTCCCCACCCCAGCCCCCACAATCCCTTTGGAGATTCAGCATCCAGCCATCCATCCTTCCCATGGGGCTGATACTGCCAAAGACCCCTCGGTGTCACATGCAGAGGCCCCTTTCTCCTATGTGATGTCAACTTGGAATCACAGAAGATGCTGATGTAGTGGAGCTTAGGGACAAAGTGTGTTCAACTGCTTGTTAGCATACATAAGCCCAAATGATTTTTTTTTTTCCTACTCTAGAAATGCTGAAAGATGCTTTATTCTTTTTCTGGAACACCATCTAGTGGCCAGAGCTCAACGCATTTAACACTTTGATACTAGTAAGAGAGACATTCTCTTACTAACAAAGGCCAATTTCAACAGTTTTGGAGGCTTGTGAAATAACATTTGTGCACTAAAACCTTGTAATATCAAAAGGACTCAAGAGGAGGTACAAGTTGAACCCTGTTCTAAACTCTTAATGGCGTTGGCCAACTAACCCTCACTTTTTGATGTGAACTCAAGTCTTCAGGATGGCTTGTGGAAGCATTCACACCGCCCCTCCCCTTTCGGTGGGAAATGCACAGGCTGCTCTGAGGAGGAAGATAAACTCCCATTCTGGCTGAGCAACTGCAACACTGTTTTCTCAAGAGAAAGTCTTGTTCTGCTTTGGGCGATAGCGTTCAAGCACAGCTTGCCTCCTTGCCTGAGGAACTCCAGTGAATTGGAGAGCTTGTCAACCCAGGTATGTGGAGTATAGACCATGCGAAGTGGCTGCTCTTACAAAAGGAGTAGTGCTTCTTGAGAGGGCAAACACCGATGTCGTAATTCCCTCCTAGGGGGACCCCAGGCTGATTGAATGGATTATACCTGACTTCCCATTGGGGTTTTCAGAGCCCAGGCTTCAGCTTTCCGCCTCTAATTAGGCAGTGATTTTAGAAGACAGTTTTCTACGAGTAACTAACTTCCTGTGTTCAGATAATAGGATAAATTGCACCTGGTAGTTCTGCTTTTTGTTGGCAGATTAGAGCTGTTATGGCCGTCCAGTTTATTCCCTTGCCTGTCCAGACTTGGGCAGTGATACAAACTTCAACCACTAGGAGGCAGCAGCTGTATTCCCCGCAATACGGGCATAGCCAGGGCCTTCGCACTGACACATCTCCACCTCTTTTTAAGATAGTGTCTCACTAAGTCTCTAAAATGACCAAGATGGTATTGAATTGATCCTCTTTACCTCAGTCTTACAGAGTGATAGGGTTATAGACGTGTGCCAGTGCCCAGCCAATCAGGGTACGTAAAGCTTAAATTTTCAAATCTTAGGTCCACGATCTGAGGTCAGAGTTCAACCCAAGTAATGTGGGACAGGTTTCAGGTTGAACACCAGGAATATTGTTACTGAGCAGCTGTTTGGAACTGGCTATTTCTTTCTCAAGCCGAAGTGCTTTCAGAGTGCAGAGCTGGTCCTGAGAAATGGGGCTGAAGTCTCCTGAAGTGGCAGGAAGGTGCAACTGAAGGTCCGCAGGGTGGTCCGGGCTGGAGTACTGCTGCTGACAAGCTCTGAGCCTGAGCGCTAACGGCCCAAACACCTCCCTGGTTGGGAGAGATGGGCTGAGAGCTCAAGCTCCTGGGGCTCCAGGTGCCCCGAGTGCTCTACCTTCATGTTAGAAACCCTCGGGACCGCTGCGGGGCTACAAATGAAATATTCCGACCCGAGGCTTCATTTTACTTATCCTTAGTTCCCTACATTAAAAAGTTCCTATATTGTGTATAGACTAAATGCAATGCAATGCAGTCTGCCAAAAAGTATATATAGACTTCAGGGGAAAAAAACGTGTAAAATATTTTAATACATCTTAGACACTGTAAGATTAATATGTTACCTTTGGTCTTTACAACTAAAGAGGTGCTGTAAGTGGTGGCCATGAGCTTCCAGATATTTACCAGTACAGGGACCTGGTGCTTGGGTAGCCTTGCTCATTGGGATGCCGCACATGCATTTCAGGTTCTTCTCTGAGAGCTGGCGGCTAATGGGTTTTCTGATAGGACATTCTCTAGGGTCTCTTAATACAAGGGTAGCACTGTTGAACATCATTTTTCTTGAATTGTGTGGGTGTATGTAAATATATATATAATTTGGGGGGGGCACACTATTTTTCTTGGAACCCACACAATTTAGAACTGAGAAATAGAAACATCAAAGTCAAAGCTGTTTTTCTTGTGAAGGCAGGGTCTCACTAGCCTGGCCTCAAGCACAGCAATCTTCCTGCCTCAGCCTCCTAAGTGCTACGATTATAGGCCTGTGTCATACCTGGCCTTAGGACATGGGTTTTCAAATATGCCAGCCACTGTGAAGCCAATTCCTATCTTCAAAAACAGTTCCTTTATTATATCTTCCCTCTTACTCCCTATACTCAATGAGTAAATGGATAGGTTGCAAAGCAAATAGTGAAGCCTTCTGCAAGAATTTCCAAAAAGATGTGGACTGAGAATGCTTCCGTTGTGCTAACCCTTAACAAATCAGTGAGCTAAAAATGACACGTTTACTAGGTACAGCACAGAACCTGCCCTCACAAAGTCCCATTAAGAAGAGAATTTACTGTGGGTCAACCCCCAACCCCACCCAGCAGTGCCTAAACTACAACTCTTAAGTGATACTCCCGGGTCCACTCCAATGTCAGTAAGTATGTTCTTAGGCTGTTGTTTTCCTTGGTTAAAATCACAGTGCCCAGTAATCAGGTACCAATCCCTTTTCATAAGCAGAAACAAGTTACAGACACAAAGCTTAAGGACAACGTTTTATTGCTACCAGAGGCTTTTATCATCGGTATGTGGTTCTGACTGCAATACCTTCTTCAGACTGCGAAGGGAGCTCAGGTCCCGATAGTCATTAAGAGAAGTACATGGAATAATTTTTATCAGAAAATCCTAACAGCCTAACATAAAATGAGGGTTCTGAATTAACATGTTACAGACTCAAATCATAGAGCTGCCCCAACATCTAGACAGTCTCCTGAGAGTGGAAACAGATCAGTTACAAAAATCTAATGGTGTTACATACAGGTTTCTTTGGTGAGCACCTGGATATATTAACTTTGCACAAAATTTTATACAAGTGTCAAAGATGCTTTAAACAAATCTAAGTGTAATTTAAGAAATAAGCTGTAATTTTGGTTTTAAACTAAAAATGAGAAACACAAAATCAACGTGGTAATGTGAGAACTGTTTCTATTACCACCTGATTCACCTGGACAATTCCAAAGTACACCTTTGACATGAACTGAAATCTAAATCATGGTTTAAACATGGCTGTCACATTTTCCTACTGGAAAAGGGTGAGGGTTGCCTAATGAGTGAAAGCCAGAGAACATAGATCAACATGCATGGAATTCACTAAGTATGCAATAATGAAGCAAGCAAAAGCTAGAGAAAAATTAGGATGCTGGGAAAGAGTTGATAACTACGAATTTTGGAACTTTTTCCACTGTTATTTTTGACATGGGGCAAGCTACATTTTAGCAGAGAAAACAGCAGAATTGACATACTACAAAGAAATTTACTTCTAAAACACATTTCACTAAATATTTTTTGGCCTTTAAACAATGCTGAGTTATAATTAACTGCATGAGTAATGAGGGTGTTTTTTCTGGCTCACTTCGAATCAGCCTGACAAGGTATATAGATCCCTCCATCGCCTTTCCTTAATTTCACAGGTTGTTCCCCAATAGCCAACCTCAGTTTGTACTGGAAGGTAACACATGTTGAAACTACATGACAGAAACAGGCTGCAAAGGTGGACAAGGGGAAGCATGTCCCTCTTGTCTTGATAAATCAGTGCCACACACACAAGCCACATTTTCTGCAGCATTATCTTCATTATAGAGCCGCTTGATTCCGTCATAGAAGTCATCCACTTCCATTTCCTCCACTTTGCGTTTAGCAGAGGTGTGCTTGCATCCACTGGCCGCTGGGAGATGATGGTAGAAGGCTGCCGGATCTCTGACTGGCACTTCTGGCTTGCTGTTGTCCTTGGAGAAATCTGGGCCTGAGACAGAGGAGGGATGTAATCTGAACGCTCCTCTGTCACAGGTCACCAGGGTGTGCTTCAGGGGGCGGTAGACATAAACGGAATTGAGAGGCGGGGAAGACTGCAGAGTAGAAAGGTGATGTGCCACGAGCTCCCGACAGTGGATCAGCTGGGAACTATCCATCTGGGCCAGGGGAAAACACAATGTTGATCATTAGCTGCTCTGCCCTTTCTGCTGGCTACTTTTCCTCCTGTTGCTTCTGATCCTTCACTATTCTCTCTTCTCACATCTCTTACTTCAAATGAACTGATTCCAACAGCTTAACTACCATATTATGTCCAATTCCATGAATCTTTTGCAATTTGAACTATTACTTGCCACTGCATGCTGGATATTTAAAGAACAGACACCGGTCTCCTCACCACCATACCAGCAATGCCTGCTTTTCTCCCACTGTATCCTCCTCTCCACAAGCCTCTCAATCCACCTCTTTGCCTGTTTTAATTACTTCAGTAGAGGCCAAAGAAAAAATAAATATAAAACTCATTTAGAATTCAAAGTGAAAGCCAGAACCAAGGAAAAAGAAATGTTAAATCAAATAGGGAAGCTTGTCCAGTTTAGAATTTAAAATAGTTTTAAGTATTTTAATTTAAATAAATGAGAACTTTAGGCAGGTTTGTAGTTCTGTAGCAAACAGTAAAAAGACTGACACTAGGAAGAAATATTTTTAACATGTTCGCTTAGTCTAGAAATGATACTCATTCCTCCCTACCCTTCAGGAGTTGCAGTATCGATCTTTCCTGGAATCACATTTCTCCAACCACACAACATCCACACTTCCATGGTCATTTGGTCCCAGTGTTTTAAAATAATCTAAATTGAACCACCTACGGTCTCCACAGCAGACTTTTTTTAAGAGTCTCTGCCTGGGCTCAGTGGTTCTGGCGCCTGCCTTGGAAGCACAAGTTCCCTCAGTTTGATCCCCAGTAACCACATACAACAGTGCCGGGGCATGAAGGCTCCTGCCTGTAATCCCAGCAGTGGAGGGAGGGCAGGATTGCTGAGTTCAAAAATGAGGCTGTCTCCAAAAAAACTGGGAAAAGAAAGTCTCTGCCTTACTTTCCTGCAATTACAGCACTATAAAAATCATCTACAACATCCTGTTTTTCTCCTGTACTCAGACTTGATTTTTGAGTACCTGAGGTTGAACCCAGGGCCTTTGCACTGAACTGTTTTAAAACAGGGCTCTCCATAAGTTACCGTACTCAGTTTTAACAAGGCGCTCTTATCTGACCTCAACCGTTTCCAGCCTGTCGTCTTAGCATGTCCTCTGCATTCCTATCCAACAGGCCTGATCGGGTTTTGCATAAAATTTCCCGTCTTACTTTCCCCTTGTTCATGCTTTTCCTACCTGCTGAAATTGTTTTGCCCCCAGGAAACTTATGTTGGTTATTTAACTATCAGGGATCACTTTTTTCCCATTTTGTGGGTTTCATATATATATTCTGGACATTTCTTAACCAAGTCTTATTCATCCATGTATGCTACACAGGAAATAAAGGATCATATTATTATACTCTGAAAACACACTTGGTCACAGAATTCTCTGTGAATACAGTCAGTCATATATTAACCAGGAGACAAAGTTGAGAAGCTTATCTTAGTTACCAAGAAAGGTTAAGTGTAAAATTACTTGAAATTGTCAAAAATAATAGTCTGAAAGGGCAAATTTTAATAATCATTTTGTTCAGACTTTTCTACCATGCTAACACATGATGGTTAGGAATTAACTACTGGAATTTTTTCCTTAAATTTTTTCTTCCTTAGAAATTTAAATTTTAGGGCCAGGGACGTGGCTCAGTGGCTAAGTGCCTCCCCAGCAAGCGTAAGGTACTGAGTTTTATCCTTGGCACCAAAAAAAGAAAAGAAATTGTATTTCATATAATACTTAAGATAGCTGGCCCCCAGTACAAAGCTCACTAACAATACCCTAGGGATATACAACAAGCTAACCCAAGGAACAAAGCAGAGGAGCAGGCTACAACAGAAATCAAAATTTTAGCAGTGAAAGGAAGGAGATAGTAGTTCTAAAAACTTCCTAGTTTAATGAACTATTCTTTATCAGCTACAAAACTTTGTATCTTAGAAAAGTAAAAACTCCACAAATATTCTTATGCCTTGATCAGTGGGCATAGGAAGCATGGTAACAGGATCCTGGAAAAGTCGTCTGGCATAGAAAATCAACTAGAAAGAACAGAAGAAGTTATTTAAATCCATACCATCTATGGGAACTCCATCCAAATCTTAAAAGACAGTCCTTTGTCAAAAATAACATCATAGTAAAACAATCTAAATTTGTAAAAGAAAAAAAAAATACACTGAAAGTACAACTCTAAATGCCAGTGAAGTCATCTGTATCTGTTAAAAGCATTTAAAATGAAATTTTTCTAATTACAGTAATCAAAAGAACTATTTTAATGACTGATATTTGAACATGGTGATTATTTCTAAATATCTTTTACTAGACAAACAAGAAGATGGACTCAGGTTTGGTGTACATCATGAAGCACAGAGTATCTGCCAGGTGGTTTGATGTTAGGTACCTAAGAAGGTACCTAAGGAAGAACCAGGACACCCTGGTGGTGGTGGGATATGCTGGGGGGGAGAGCCCGCTTTTGAACTACCAACCTTACTTTTAGACTACTCACCTAATCTTACTACTGTTGGCTGGAAAGCAGGGAAGCAAGCACACTAATTTAAGTCATGAACACCTTGAGATTCCTGGGGCAGGAAACAATACTGAGGACTTGCACGTAGCCCACAGATAGAGAGCAAGGATAGAAGAAGGGGTAAAAAGAGAAAGGTTTAGCCACCCTAGAGTGGACAGGTAGCACAAAGCTTGCAAAGGAAGGGGCCTGTGGGCCCTAGGAAGGGACAAAAGGAGGCCTGCCTATCAACTGAAGACTATTTGCCCTACTACTCTGACCCAAGTCCAAAGGGGGCGGAGCAAGAGCTAGTGAGAATGACCTCCTCACAGCACAAAATGTCTACAGGACCCTTCCTCCTCACACCAGACACTAGGACTCACATCACAAGTAATACAGGCACTGGCCTGGGGGTACAGCTCAATGGCAGAAGCACATGCCAACCACATATTAAGGCTCTAGGTTCAGTCCCCCCACCACCAAAAGACTAGAAAAAAGGTAATACTGGAGAGGCATGACCTCACCAGTCTGATTTCAAAATCTGTTCTACTAGAACCAGAAATTTAGGCCTTGTTACAGGTTTAATTACAAAGACAATAGAACCTGGTCTCCAAACTGAACCCAGATAAACTTAGTGAAGACAAAAGTGAGTCCAAAAGAACCAGTGCTTTCTGTGTTTGGACCAAAGGTCAGGTCATGAGATGAGCCACTAAACCAAGTCCCAAAGTCTCTACCAACTTTGATGAGCTTATTTTTATTCACTATGGTTCCCATTACCAAGACTTCTAAAACTCATTTCCAAAGGGCAAATCATACATTTCTCAAAAAATATTTGTGGAATGTAACTATTTATATGGGACAAGGTTTTCAAACACTGCCCAAACAATCCACAGAAGGGAGAAGGTTCTGCTGAGTATTGATCTCTGCCCTGAAATACTCTACAAAGGACAGCCCTTTGCATTCTAGGGGTGCACAGACAATACTCTGCAGGAGGAAGAGGACCGGGAAAGGGCTTTACTTCTAAAGAAACTCTGAAAATCGCTGGGATGGAGTCGTTACAGAACAATGGTACTGAAAAATCCTGTCTTGGTCATCTTCACAACTAAGTAATTCTGTGTGGCTCTAAGGACGTCCAAGTTTCCTCCAACAGAGCTACAAAATAAAGCATTTTAAAATGATTTCTAAGATAATCCTGTGAATTTTCAAATTCTTAATACTCTTTCAGTTAAAAGTGAGTTTCAGTGAACATTTTTTCTAGCACCAAAAAACACAAGAGAACCTGCAGATTTTCCAGTGTCCATCAGACAACAAGTTCTCACAACTACAGAATACATGTTGGTAGTTATATTTTTAATTATGCTTCAAAAATCTGTCCCCTGTGACATTAACACTTTATATGCAGAATTTTTTTGTGTGTCTATCTCAGAAGTAGAACCCAAATCATGAGGCTTCAGAAATAAGTAATTTATTTCAATAAAAAATAAAGAGGTTTTCTTTTAACACGTATACCCCTTTATAATCTAACGTAAAGGGTTAATACTCAACTTTATCTCAAATCTTTTAGGTAGGAAAATTAAGTCTTCTGTGCCACGCTCTTTGTTTTTAAGGTGGTTGGGGTAGTTCTAAAAACTGGCTAAGTACCAACTTACTTCTAGGGTTTATATTTTCATTATAACAATTCAATGAAAGTATCAAGTAACCTCGATCTAATATATGCTATTTCTTTTAAACTTTTATGTAACAGTGCTGAACATTTCTTTGAGAAGTGAGAGGTAAATGGGGTAAGAAAGAAATTGGCTCTGCAGAGCAAACAGGCCAAACAAAAGGAAGGAAAGGATAACAGCAAAAATAGAAGTATACCCTATCTCGGGAGGCACAGAATGGGCTACATGAAGAGTCAAGACATCCTAGTATTTATTTTAAAAACTGTATCTCCCTTCTAAAGGAGCGTAACTTGTTACACATGAAGCCTCTGGCAAAATAATGTGTGATCATAATCCTTTCCAGGAAAGGACTCAGCCCTTCTTTGCTTACAAACTAATTCTCAAAAGCCAAGAAGAGTCCTCAGTTACTTCTCAGTGCTTGTCCAACCTTCACAACTTACCATCTGAACAGATATTTTAAATATTAGTATTATTTAATATTTTACTATAGAATAGAAAAGTATTCTTTTCTACAATTACAGTACCACTGTAGTTATATTACAAAATGTTTTAGGCTCAGAATATAATCGTCTTCTAACAAAATCAGTATCTATTGCTAAATGAGAACAGAACCATATAAAGAGAAAGTTCACGAGTTTTCTTGTGGCCATAGGTGGTAGAGGAGTATAATTTGCAACAAATCTAAACTTGATGAATTCTATTTGGTGGCATGACCAAACCAATAAAGCTGCTCTTCAGGTAGTTGCTAACATACAGCATGATCGCTTTTGAATGAGAATTTTCTCCACTAAATCTTTGTAATGTCATTGGAGTGGTGGATAATGTATCAGCCTGCAACATTAAAAGCAATTTGTAGTTGTAAATTACAAACTAATGTTAGGCAGTAATGGTAACTATCAGGGCAAAACTCCTTTCAGAAAGGCTGCTTCCACTTGCCAAAGTCTGGTACAAATATTTCACTTTTTAGCCAAAAATAAATAATTTGACTTAAAAGCAACTTTTTGTGATTTATTTTCTGGTGTCTTTTAAAACTGAGTGGAGTTAAAAAGTACTACACGAAACCTACAGCTAAATATTTCTCTATCTAAAACCAGTGAATATATTGAGAATCTTAATTTTTCAAAATTCTTAATTTAGATGTGTTGAAATAATGCTACCTAAATTTTTTGAAGACAGACATCTAAGCTCTTAATTTAAGGTGCCTGATACTTTACCCTTTTCTACTTTTTAAAATAGTATCGTGTCACTATAAGATTAGAAATATTTCAGTTTTATAACCACCTGGTAACCCTATATATATGCCAATGAGGAAAACCCAAAATGGGTACAAATTAAACACACACCCACCTGTGCTTTCTGAAGCAGTTCAATTGTAAGGGGAAGCCAATCAGGAATGAGTTTCTCCATTTCCAAGCTAACCATAGCCAGAGCAAGCATGGATCCTTTGAATTGTAGAAGTTGGTTGCAGGCCATACAATGCAGTAGTTGTTTGGTAAGAACCGCCAAATGTTGAGACAGGCTCAATTTGGGCAAATTGAAAAGTAACTGAGGCCTAGTTGACACTGCAATGGCGTGGAACTGGGGGGAAGGAGGGGAATTCACAAGAACATTTCCGTTTTACTTAAAATCATAGGAAATTATTTATAGAAATTAACATGATATAAAATGTACCAATAAAATCAATTTTAAAAAAAGAAATTAACATGATAGCTTCAAGTACTAATTTCTGTTGACCAATTTCTAAGTCTGTAAATTATTAGTAAAGTGATTTATTTATCTATCCCTAATTTTTCAAGTAACTAAAACAGAACAGAATATTCAAATAAAAACACTTTAGGTATATTTACAATGTGAAGAAAATCCAATGGTGTTGCCGTGTGAAGATCCCAATTCAACTTATCCAGAATAATTCTCTCCATTCTCAAAATTTCAGAAGAGGAACATCCACAGAAACTGTCTCTTGCCAATACCTTTAGTACTGGAATTTTCTATCCAAAGAAAAGGCAAACATGGATAGGAGGACATTTTTGTTTTGGAAAACAAATAGCAAGTTAATTTAAAAATTTTCAAAAACAACTAATCATGAAAAGGATTTATTACCTCATCCTCTTCAACTGTCTTGGCAGCTAGGAAAAAGCAGCTAATTGCTATACAACTCAAATATTTTGGGTGGGCCTGAAAGTTTGAAAAGGTAAAAAAAACAAATTAGTATGCAGGCAATTCTATAGAACTCAATATGATTCCTTTCTAGATCAGAGCTAACATTTAACCTCACAACCCCAGACATGTGATATTCTACAGTAATAAAATTACTCCATGCTGGAAATTTAACCAAAGTCAGTAAATTGAAGCTAAATTTCTATTCAGCAGAGAAAAGCCTAATTGTAAAGGTACATCTCTATTTAATAAATGTTAGCAAAATTTTAAAGTATATTTTTATGTGTGTGCATATATTTTTTTCTTAAAGCTAACTTTATTCTCTACCAAACAAAGTATCAGTAATATATAAACATCAAGGACTTTAAACAGAAAAAAACATAAAAGGATATTGGAGTACACTGCAAATGTTTTTTTAAAAATCCCAATGCTAGCAGAAAAAAATTTTTTCTAATTATCAAATGTACACACGCACACACAAAACTATATTCAAATTCTGTAGTAAGAACTAAATGGTCTTCAATTTAGTGGTAAAAAAATAATCTTTCAGTTTAACAACACAAGATGACTTGAATTTTCTCAAATTAATAAGGCAGACCCACTTTCAAGGTACTTGTCAATGCAATTCCAGAGTTTAAAAAACAATTCAGTGCAATTAAATTCAACAACATGGATATAATTAGGTAACAGATATACAATACACAAACAGTAAAACCTGTTTCAGCCTTTACTTTACACTTAAGTAACAAAGAAATATGCCAATGACCACTGCCTTATGCTAATGGTATGAGCGCTAAAGTTTACAGTCTGGGAATCTTTCAATCCTGTGCACACATGAGAAATAATGTTTCAATACTAACAATATTTTTATAGATGACTTTCAAAGCATTACAGTTTTTTTTTTAAAAAAGCACTTTTAAAAATAGCATATCTATTATGACTTCATTGTACAAGTGAAAAAACAGCCTCAGAAGCTAAGGGAACAACACAGATGATCTAGGAAATAAACTCAGGTTTTGCTACTAGGTCAGTTTTCCAGGATATTTTATTTCTTCATGTATGTAAAATATAAAATCTCACATCTCTAATGTAATCTAACTTCATTACAAAGATAAGAATGGTTAACAACTTTCAGTAGGCAGTATAATCTCTAAATCAAGGGTACCAATAAAAATTAGCTATAAGCCAGGTGTGGTGGCACAGGCCTTAATCTTAGCACTCGGGAGTCTGAGAAAAGAGGGTCACTTGGACTACATGGTGAGTTAGAGGCCAGCCTGAACCATATAGTGAGACCTGTCTCAATCCCCCCACACAACCCCTCCCCAAAACTACAAAGCAAACACATTTAGTGAAAAAGAATTCCAATAGCAAATGTGTAATTTAAAAAGCAAGCAGTAGTTCCTGAATCTGGCTGTACATTACATTCATCTGTACTTTTTTCCTTAAACACAGATAACCAGTATCTCACCTACTGGACAACGGGATTCATGAGGTCTGCAATAGGGCCCAAGTCTTTAATTAAACCCTGGGCCTTTGTTCATACTACACAAACACTCTACAATGAATGAGTCACACCCTTGGTTATTTATTTTTTGTGATGTGTGGCACTGAACCCAGGCCTCCTTCATCCTAAGGCAAGGATTCTGCCACTGAGCTGCATGGCCATCTCCTTGTTTTTGCAATGTCTCACAGTGACCTCTACAGGATTGAGGCCCTGGAGGCTCCATTCACTATTGCAGCCCATTTATGGTTTGCTTAGCGGCCTTTATTTAAACAACATAGATCATTTCAAAATTGTTTGAGTGTAAGACTCATTAACTCACTGTTAATTTTTTTTTTTTTTTAAGGTTTTTTGAGACAGGGTCTGGGATTACAGGCGTGAGCCACCACGCCCAGCACTATGGTGCTGACTGCTGCTGAGTGTGAGTCTCCACGCCCAGTATTGTATGTGGTTACCAGGGATCAAACCGGCTCCTTGTGCTTGCAAGAGAGGCGCCGGAACCACTGAGCTAAATCCCCAGCCCCAACTCACTGTTATTTTCTGAAAAATGCACAATCCAAGCATGAGCACTATTCTTTTTTTTTTTTTTTTTTTTTTTGAGACAGGGTCTTGCTTTGTAGTTCAGGATGGCCCTGAGCTCAGCCTCCAACTCACATCACAGCAATCCTCCTGGCTCTGCCTCCCAAATGCTGGGATTACAGGCATGAGCCACCACACCACGCACCGTGGTATGTGATACTGATTGCTGATAAGACATGAATCTCCGAGCATTGTTGCTTGTGGCTACTCGGCTTGAACGCAGGCCCTTCCTCTTGCAAGGCAGGTGCTGAAACCACTGCGCTAAATCCCCAGCTCCAATGAGCACTCTTCTTAAACTCACCTTTCTACAGAATCATTTATGAAAAGGAAGTTAGCTGTGCTAAAAAGGGAGGAAGAAGCAAGATGTGCTGCAAGTCTTCAGGTTATCCAGACCTCAACTAATTATAACTAAGAGTTCTTTAAGGCTACTCAGAATCTCACGTGCCATACTCTCTGGCTTTCCTTTTTTATATCTAGTGTCTTACTTTCTCATTGCTGGGACATAATAGCTGACACAAGCAGGGTAGCATGAGAGAGAAACAGCTCATAATATGCAGTATGTAGGCCGCAGCTAAGCAGTGAGCCTTCCTTTCCTTTTTATTCCATTCAGGCTACAAGCCTTCTGATTGATGCCATCTACATCCTGGAGGGGCTTTCTCATTATCCATACCCAGAACCAGACAAACCAATCAGAAGACTAATCAAGTTACCATATACCCACAGGTCAGCCTTCTCCCAAAAGCTCCACCCCTAAGAGCACATGAGGCTTCTTAGGGAGAATTAGATACACATCTCATAATACCTAGTGACACTGCATTTAATTCACAGTTTACACATTCCTAGGCACAGAAGTCAATTGTTTTTGTACTCTTTTATGCCTTGCTATTAAATAAATGCTGAATTTCTGCTTTAAATTTGTGGGCCTACTATGACATAATAGATCCAATGATATATTACAACAAAAAGGACAATAAATAAAACCTGAATATAAAAAAAGATATATTTATATGTTGCCATTAATAAAAATGTACCAAGTTGGTTTATTGAGATAAGGTCTTACTAGTAATGTGTTGGCTGCCCTTGAACTCTTTAAGTGATCCTCCGGCTTCAGACTTCTGAATGCTGAGATTACAGGCATGCACCACCACGCCTAGTTCCAAGATTATTTTGACATCATTATATCTCAAAGTTTGGGGGGGGGGGTTAGCACAGTGGTTCCAGTGCCTGCCTCCCTTGCAAGCCTAAGAGCCTGCAGGATCCCCTTAACCACATACAACAATGCCAGGCATGGTGACTCACACCTACCAGCAGTCAGTACCACATAACACAATGGTGGCTCACACTGGTAATCTCAGCACTTGGGAAGCAGAAGCAGGAAAACTGCTGTGAGTTCAAAGCTTGCCTGGGCTACATAGTGAGCTCAGGGTCAGTCTGAACTACAAAGCGAGACCCTGTCTCAAAAAAAAAAGATATGCCGTTGGGAAGTATGTACATATCATCCAGAAAACTACATAATGTATATATAGTCAATAAATAAGCAACAGAAAAATCGAAAAAAGGCTTTTACTTTTCTATTCTGATTCACTGTGCTCTTCTTTGGTATATGCAAGTTAGATACAATCAAATATTCCACCAATACTACATGACTTGTAATTAAAAACAATGTATCAACACAGTTATGAGGGACTATTGGAAAAAAATAATTATAGAATAAGAAACAAAAATTTAAAATGATAAAAGATACCATGTCATCATTTGGGTACATATACTATTTTACAGTTTTCTATTTGAGCTCAGTTTTCTATTTCTTTCTACTTAAGAATACTTTACTAAATGCCTTTAGTTTAAAATATTAACCCCCAAATTGAGAATCATGCATAAGGGTATTTTAAAATATTTACCTTTACAGTAGCTAAAAACCTGTCCAAAAGACTGCTAGCCAGAGCAAATGTTTCTGGGTAAAGATTGAACTGGTACTTGAGTTTGGCCAGCCACTGAATTACTTCATCTCTCTGGAATGGAGAAACACTCTACAAAGGAATAGTTATAAAACAAAGTTATAAGAAAAGATAGCAAAGATTCAGTTATCAAGAGTATATTTAGAAACCACTCTCACAAAGGTTAGCAAATATTAAAGAAAAATCCATTTAATGTTAACGATTTTATAAAAATTATCAAAACCAAAGAAGATACATGAAGATAAAACAATGTATTATTGTATCTAGTATCAGTATCTAATATTCTTTCATCCTACTGAAATTTTCATTATGTCATCGCACCAAATATCTAGTTTGAATTGAGATGCTCGCAAAACATTTTAAGGTGCAGTACTGGGGCTCAAAGCCCAGGGCTTTACTCAAACTAGGCAAATGCTATACCACTGAGTTACATCCCCAGCCAGGAAATGTTAACATTTTAAAATTTAAGTAATTATCAACTGATAATATAATTTTCCCAACTCTCTACATTGCAAGGCAGGTGATGGAACCACTGAGCTAAATCCTGAGCTCCAATGAGCACTTTTCTTAAACTCACCTTTTTTTTTTTTTTAGATAGGGTCTCACTTTGTGGTTCAGGCTGGCCCTGAGCTCAGCCTCAAACTCGCATCACAGCAATCCTCCTGCCTCTGCCTCCCGAGTGCTGGGATGACAGGCGTGAGCCACCACGCCCCGGCACTGTGGTACATGGTACTGGTTGTTGCTGGGCGTGAGTCTCCACGCCCAGTATTGTTATGTGGTTACCGAACTGGGTGCTTGCGCTTGCAAGACAGGCGCCAGAACTACTGAACTATATCCCTGGCCCTAAACTCACCTTTCTACAGAATCATTTATAAAAAGGAAGTCAGATGTGCTAAAAATAAAAAGGGAGGAAGAAGGAAGATGTGCTGCAAGTAGAGTCTTCTGATTACTCAAACTTCAACTAATTATAACTAAAGGTTCTTTAAGTTTCTTATGGCTGGAAGTCTGACACATAAAAAACTTAATGGCTACTCAAAATCTTACATGCCTTCCTCTTTAGCTTTCCTTTTTTATACCTAGTGTCTTACTTTCTTGTTGCTGGGACATAAAAGCCGACACAAGCTAACACAGCAAATAGTGATAACTTCATTGCAGAAATATAAATGGACCATGATAACAAGATGAAAGCCATTACAACCAAAAAAAAAAAAATCAGTATTAATAAATGAAAAATATCAATAATAAATGAACCATTCAGTTAAACATGAAGAAAAACTGTAAGAGAGTTTAATGACCTACAAATACTGCCATAAACTGGAACGATTTTGTTCTGATCTTCCTTCATTTTACTTATTTAAAGGGAAAGTAAGCTGGCCTAATACTCCTAGAGTTCAAGCAATCTTCCTACTTCACATGAGATTATAAGCATCCGCCACTGCACCCCGCTACACTATCTTATTTGTTCTTTTGCCTTCACAGAGCTACATGCCAGGCCCTTTCTCTACTAAGGTGTGCAGCACCACATGTATCCTATATATTATTTTTAACTGCTAAGTACAGGCTTAACTTCTAGAAAGTATACAGTTTAAAGCAATGATCCTCTTACTCTGGCGTTCAATCACTGACAACTAGAAACTGTTAATGCTAAATGAAAGGTGCTTATGAATACTACTTCTGCTGGGTAAACGAACACACATCCAAGCACAGGAATGACGGTACTTCTGTGATAAATTGGAAAAGGGTGCTGTAAATAAGGGCGGGTTTCAGACAAGTGAAGATAAGGCAAAGAATGCAGTCTTTATCCTTCCTTCGAAAGTGCAGTAATCATAGTTTAAAGCTGTTTCCTCGTGATCAAGTTTTCTTTTTGTGGCTGTGCTAGAGACTGAATCCAGGACATTTGTACTGTGCTACATTCCCAGCCTTTCTTTTATTTTTTGAGTCAGGGTCTGCTTAGTCATTAAGTTATGCAGGCTGGGCTCAAACTTGTGATGGTCTTGTCTCGCAGTCCAGTCCCTGCACTGGGGATTGTCCTGCCAGCACACTGGATCTAAGTGACAACTTTATAAAATTAATTCTTTATCATAGAAAGATGCATTAATACCTATTAGCCCATTAAAAGCTATTCATCTTAATAGCTCTTCAAATTTTAGCTACAATTTTTTTCATTTTTCTTGGCTTTCTCTAGTATTACAGGGAATACATGACTTGCTGCTCATAATCTCTGCCACTACATCTACTAATTGCTTTTTTTTTTTTTTTCCTAAGACAGGGTTTTGCTCTGCAGTTCAGGCTGGCCCTGAACCCACTGTGTAGCCCAAACTATCCTTGAACTCAAGGCAATCCTCCTGCCTCCTGAGTGCTGGTATTACAGGTGTGGGCCACCATGCCCAGCACTGTGGTATGTGGTTAACTGGGTTAGAACTCAGGACCTTGTGCTTGCTGGGAAGGCACCAGAACCACTGAGCTAAATCTCCAACCCACTAATTGCTCATTTTCTTCCAATTCATCCTCCTCCACTTCACTCTTCAACTTTGGCATGACAAAATGTTCTGTGTTAGCATAACTAAACTAGTAACATAATTTTTAATTCCAACTCTAAACTCAGTTATAACTGACCTTTTTAAAAGATTATCCACCACATATCCATATGGTGGATGAAAGGATCATACAATAAGGCAAACAAATACTAGAAAGGACAAGAAGGGGACATAAAAAGAAGACATGCTGCGTTTATGTACTAACTCCTCATGGTAAGTGTAATTGTTAAGTACTGCAAAAATGTACTAATAAATATCCCAAAGAAAAATGCTGGAGCTATAGCTCAGTGTGAAAGCTGTAGGTTTAATCTCTAGTGCTCTTCCAAAAAGGTAGAAGATCCTAATGAGATTATTATTACTGAAAATAAATTTAAACACTTTTGGACAAGATTAAAAAAGAACAAAAACTATAGTTTACCATCTCATATTAATATCTGATTACTAACATGATAAATGAAAAAATCTGTCTATACTTCAAAATTTAAGCTTTATGGTGACAGACCAATTCTGATCCCTAAGTGAATGAGTCAAGGTGATCAAGAAAAGAGCTCTGGTATTTAAGCCTGTGAACTTCACTCTGAAAGACATAAAGGATGTCAACCTCAAGGGCACCTTGAGCTTTTCAGATTTGCAAATAATATTAAGGTGGGTAAATGAGACTGCTGAAAACTGTTCACTGAAAATCAGCCATATGATTCTATACAGCAAAAAGGGAACAGGAATTTAAGAAGCTCATAAACTGAATCCATGTGTTGGATGGGTCTGCAATTCACAGAGCAGCAGAATTTATATCCTTTAGTTAAGACAAACTCTTTTTTTTTTTTTAGGTTTTTTGAGACAGGGTCTCGCTTTGTGGTTCAGGCTGGCCCTGAGCTCAGCCTCAAACTCATCACAGCAATCCTCCTGCCTCTGCCTCCCGAGTGCTGGGATTACAGGTGTGAGCCACCACGCCCGGCACTGTGGTATGTGGTACTGGTTGCTGCTGGGTGTGAGTCTCCACACACAGTATAGGTATGTGGTTACCGGGGATCGAACCTGGGTCCTTGCGCTTGCAAGACAGGCGCCAGAACCATTGAGCTAAATCCCCGGCCCTAGTTAAGACAGACTCTTTTCCAGTATGGCTGAGGAAATTCGAGAAAGTCTATTAAGTCCGTGAATCAGACTATCCCTTTCAAAAACAGAGTGAAAAAGGCAACAAAACACCACTGCTCGGAGATCTGGCTTTTTTAAGAGTTGAAAGGTAGCTACACAGACTTACAACTAGGGCCCTGGCCAACTATCTGTTAGAAAGGTGCTTAGTTCTAATATCTCTCAAAGGTTTACAGAGCCCGGAAGCTCTAAGATCTAGTTCTGCCCTAAAGGTTCCTGAAGTAAAGGCAGTTATAAACCTTCTAAGAAAGAATGTAAAGCAGTGAGGAGAAGGAAAAGCAATGTTGAATAAACCAGCTGAACAAAGGGTGAAGAGACAAGTTAACAAAAGGGAGGCTGGTAGTGATGTAATCTTATGAAACTAGGGAGGCTTTTAGGAAAACGAAATGAGAAATGAGCAATGATCTAAAAGAAATGAAAAATAAGAATGCCAACTCTACCTTCAGGTCAGAAATACAATAGGGAATGTGTAAGAAAAACATTCCAGAATAACAAAATGCATTACATAATCCATTTGTTGTTTAAACATCACCAACAAAATTTTAAGAAGTACCACAAAAGATGATATATAATGGAAAGGTTATCATATCACGGTTATAAGTAGGTGATAAAGGTTATATAAAGAATGAAAAAGGCACTAAAAACTTTTTTCTCCTTTCCTACCTCACAACTGATTCTCTAATGACCAAAACCAACTTTTAACAAGTTATTATACATAATTCTTTTAAACATATACATAATTCTTTTAAACATAATCAGTCATAAAAGAATTCGAGAATGGGACCAAGAAAACAACATCATTAACCAAAATAGGAGTATGACTACTCCTCCCCACAAAAGATAATAGATTGATGACATAGACAGATAAGCCAGGGAGAAATACAACGAGTGAGATAGGGAAAGGCCATTGAGAAAGTCAGGACAAGGGTAAAACACATCCTTGGGGGAAACATCCTTGAGACTAGGGCCTGCATTCCTTCACTCAAAGAATAAGATAAGCAGTGAAACCTGCCTAATACCTGACTTGGTGGTGACCTAGGATCCATCATCTCCTAGAAAGTCTTTGTTCTTTCCATGCCAATTTGTTATGTGACTTGTTTCCCCACTGGATCACCATTACCTAGATTATACTTATAACCTTATTGGTTGACCATACCTTTAACCCACATTGTACCAAATGGTTTTTGCTCTATAAAACTTTCTTGTAAAATGGGGTCCTTGGCTACCCATTTGGGGCCTCTCCTCCTTCCCAAGAGTTATCCTCCCAATAAATATTTCCTACACTTAACCTCCAATGATCCTAGAATTCATTCCTCAATTTTGAGTACATGAAGTCAACATATCAGACATTTAAGAGATTGGGAATTATACTATTTTCCTTGTATCATTTGGAGGTCTTATTTCATCCCTGAATCAATAAAACTCATCTTTACTGAACGAATACTAATTCAGAGATCACTTTTTCTTTTTTTTTTTTTTTGAGACAGGATATCACTTTGTACTTCAGGCTGGCCCTGAACTGACTATGTAGCCCAAGCAAGCCTTGAACTCACAGCAATCTTCCTGCCTCTGCCTTCCAAATGCTGGGATTAGAGGCATGAGCCACCACACCCAGCGCTTCGATATGTGGTACTGACTGTTGGTGGGCCGGAGCACTGTTGTATGTGGTTACTGGGGATGAACTTTGGGACCTTGCACTCACAAGGCAGGTGCCTAAAACCACTGAGCTAAATCCCCAGCCCGAAGGTCACTTTTTCAAGTAGGTTAAAATGTAGTTTTACAAACAGAAGGTTCTATGCCTAAAGTAATTGTATTTTCCTCTTCCTGTTCCTCTTCCAAAAAAAGGATGAAAGGAGAAAAAGAAAGCAAGCTCCAGGCAATATTTTGATTTATCAAAGGAACCTTTTTTTTTTTTAAGCTAAATGAATAATTGCTCAATTGGATTAAGAGGCTTCAGTAAACTGAATAGCTAATCCAAAGGGAATTTACAATGTACTCAACTGACAAAACACACACACTGGGCTGGGGATTTAGCTCACTAGTTCCAGTGACTGGCTGGCAAGTGCAAGGTCTTGAGTTTGATCCCCAGTAACTCGTATCACAATGCCAGGTATGGCGGCTCAAGCCTGTAATCCCAGCACTTGGGAGGCAAACGCAGGAGGGTTGTCAAAAGTTTGAGGACTGCTTGAGCTACACAGTAAGTTCAGAACCAGCCTGAACTACAAAGCGAGAACCTACCTCAAAAACAAAACAGAACAACCACACACATATACATCTATATTGTAACCTAAAACAACACAGAATGAACTTTGGTATCTGTCTTTCATTCATTCATAATGAAAACTTCTTGACCACTATTCTGTTTTTTTTTGAGACAGGGTCTCGCTTTGTGGTTCAGGCTGGCCTTGAGCTCAGCCTCCAACTCACATCACAGCAATCCTCCGCCTCTGCCTCCCGAGTGCTGGGATTACAGGCGTGAGCTACCATGTCTGGCACTGTGGTATGTGGTATTGGTTGCTGCTGGGTGTGAGTCTCCACACCCAGTATTGTATGTGGTTACCGGGGATCGAACTCGGGTCCTTGCGCTTGCAAGGCAGGCGCCGGAACCACTGAGCTATATCCCTGGCCCTTGACCACTATTCTGTATCCCAGGTACTATCTTAAGTTCTAGGGATAAAGAGATGTGTAATATACTTTACATGTAAACTAAAATTAAGAGTGGGTAAACTTCAGTAACTTGAATATATATATACATACACATTTCCCAAAAAATAAGCCCTAACTCAACTTTTCAAGATGCTCATAATAAAAACTCTACTCCAAAATAGGCCCCAGTTAAGATCTTCAGCCAGATATATTTGATACATTCATTTTAACCCACAACGGGTGTGTTGATTTATAGTACAATACAGAAGTATAAATACTATTATTGACATTAATATATAAAGTAAATATAAACTATAATTATGTATTTGTAAATACCCAAGCAGGTACTTTTGGACATAAGTAAAGCCTATGTAAACAGATGAATTTCAGACTTCTTGCTGACAAAGCAGAGTATAGATACAACACACAAATAACATGAACATTTCATAATGAACAGACATGGCTGTGTCTGATATGCATCTTCATAATTCACAATGTCAGGTAATGATGCACAACAGGAAGACTACATGTACAAGAAGTGGTCATTTAAGGAGGATTCTATTGCTGAATATGAAAGATTAGGGCCAGTGGTTCTACAGGAAATGGAGCTGTAAGAAAAGCAGGCTGGAATTCAGGGTTTGGAGTTAGGATGATGTTACAGAAGATGATGACATGACCATATCTGAACAAATGTACATTTCTGTACATGAGTAAATGTAGATTGTTATACAAGAAAAAAAAAAAAACAGACGTTCTGAAAATAAGCCCTATTTTTGTCTTTTGGAGCAAAACAGTACAGATTAGGTCAGATTTGGGAGAAAGTACATAATATACCTATAAATTATAGGATAAAATATAAACTTTTCTAGAAGAAAAGGCATACAGGCAAGAGACAGGCACAGTGAGTGGGAGAGGCCACAACCAAGAGTGTAGCTTGCCCACACTGGCATTAGTAGTTCACTGAACTCCTTATAAACACTGTTTTGAACTGGGTATGGTGGCACGTGCCTGTAATCCCAGCATTCAGAAGGCTGGGAGGATGAAGCAAGAGGATTACCAAGAGTGTGAAACCAGCATGAACCACACAGCAGCCCCCCAGGATCCCATCTCAAAAAGCAAAAACAATAACACAAGAATGAAGCAGTCTAAAAGATAAATCCAGCTTGGTGGGGGGCAGACAATGGGACCTATCTCCACTAACGCAAGGAGAGCTTAGAGAGCTCAAAAGCAACTCCAAGGCAAAAACAAGAGACCAAGCTGGCAGGGAGGGCCCCCAAAGAAAGCCCATCATTACTGTAAACTGCAAAACAACATGGAGCTAGAGATGGTGGCATACATTTAAAATCCCTGAGGCAGAGGCCAAAGGATAGTCACCCAACCTGGGCTACATTATGAGTTCAAGGCCACCCTAGACATGGTGAAACCCTATCTCTAAAACAATAAAAAACAAAGCAGCAAACAAAACTAGGGTGGGGTTTCACACTGAAAATAACTGCTTCTTCGTGGTAAGCTAGAGCTAGAGAAGAAACTCACAGCAGCTGCCGTATTTGGAAGTATTTAATCAGTGGTCATTTTGGGAAAGGGTTAACTGTTTAAGACTATATTCAAAGGGAAGGGGGGATAGGAATAAATAAAGACGGGAAAGAAAAAATTTTGATGATTAAAAAAGGAAGCTAAGCTTATGTATATAGGTTGTGGGAGAGTTGGGGCGGAGGAATGAGGAAAATGAGAATTTAGTCATGTCATGTACTGGTAAAAATTCTCAATGTCAATTGTATAACAACATATATATAAAATGTACCAATAAAATCAATCTTAAAAAAAGAAATAACTTTTAAAAAAAGACTATGCTACAGAAGAACTATACTTGAGGAGTCACCTGGACTGTATCAACTGATATAGACACCAGCAAGGCAGACTTACTTCTTTGATTTAAATGATGAAGAAAACAGTAATTTAAGTGCGTATTTGACTGGTTGACATACTGCAAAATGGTCACACAACTAAATGAGATAATCAATAGTAGAAAATGGGTCCAAAAATATAGTGAGGACTTTGACAGAGGTGAAACATATTGGACAGAATGCCCTCACTGCCATTCAATATTGGGAACTGTAATAGATGAAATGCTATAAGATGTGAAATATATAAAACACTGTATATGTACCAACAGCTACACTCAGAAATGTATTTATTATAAAACTTCACTATCTAAATTGAAAGCATTCAAAAGTCTGCTTTTCACTGTTATTTCAGGAATACACACTACTTAAAGGACAGTTAAGGTTATATGGGCTTGAGATATGTAGAATAATAGTTAACACTAAGATTAGATTTCCTTCAGACTTGCCTAAGGCTTGGTGATTAAACCCCCCTCCAAGAAAGAAAAACCCTGCCTATCATCCCAGCACTCAGGAGGCAGAGGCAACAGGATTGCCTTGAGTTCGAGGATAGCCTAAGCTACATAGCTGAGTTCAGGGCCAGTCTGAACAACAAAACAAGACCCTGTCTCACATGCATACACAGGCAAAAACAAGAGACCAGGCTGGCAGGGAGGGGCCCCAAAGAAAGCCCATCATTATTGTAAACTGCAAAACAACATGGAGTAAATAAAATTAAACAAAAAATTAAATTTTAAAGTAAATAAAAATTTAAGTAAATAAAAAATTAAATTTTAAAAAGAAAGAAAAACAACTGATAATCTGGCTGCTATTTGATCACTGCTTGATAGATTTGTGAGTAATTGCCAGGCTATTTACACACCATCTGACTGAATACATGACTATAGATGAACATTTCGGTAGCATTTCATGGCTGCTGTAGCTTTAGGGAGTATATGCCCAAAAAACTCCTTCAAAATGTGGCATAAAAATTTATGCCCTTATAGGTCCACAGACTTACTATGCTTTTCATTTACAAATTTATCCAGGACCTCAGCCACCAGGTCCTTATGATGCAACGAACAGACTTGTTGCGCCCATCTTCCAAACTAATCAGAATGTGACATTCAACACCTGGTTTATCAGTTTCCAATTAATGTTACATTTACTAACAGAGCACAAATCAACCAGCAGAGGACTGTAAGTAGGAACAAAGTAGATATTTCACATAAAATATTACAATTTCAAAACTGAGAATTATATAATACAATCTTAGAATTTCAGAAAGATTTACATGAGCCTCCTATATGGCAAAGAAAAACAAAGTAATACTGCTGCTGTCAAAATAGCAGTAGCATGGATATATTGATAGAAAACCCTCAACTAAACAAAATCTTGAGATGGCAACTTTCTATGGCAAAACCAAAGGTGAAGTAGATGCTGATGAGATATGTGGCAACTATAATGTCACTTGAAATACAAAGCACTGGCCAATGGTTGTTTTACTACAAAATGCCTCTGCCCAGGCAACTACACAAAAAAATGGTGAGGGACACTGGTAGCTGATAGGTAAATAGACAAGTGCAGCATTCCAACAACTACTATGACAACAGGAAACCAACATTGTCAACTGTGCCCTGTAAGAAAGGATAAGAAACAAAACATATATCCTATCAGTATAAGCAATACTCATATATGGAACATGCAGTTTTCATGTGTCAAGACTACCTTGGGTGTGACACTGAAACGAAGATTAATTTTGCTGTAGAGTTCTATTGACATTTCATTGTAGTTCACATAGGTTTTTGTTTCTTGTTAACTTTTAGGATTTGTAAACACGTAAATAGCTGACTTCAAAATAGTAGTGTTTTTTTCTGAATATGCAATACACAGCAAGAATTTAATACTTTATTGATACTATGTTTCTGTTAACTACACATTATATAGCATAATGAGAACCTCCTAGCAAGCACAAGGTACTCAGTTTAATCCCAGGTACCACATACTACACAATGCCAGGCATGGTGGCTCACCCCTATAATCCCAGAACTCATACCATGGTGCTGGGCATGGTGGCTCACAGCTGTAGCCTGGAATGCCAGCACTCAGGAGTCAGAGGCAGCAGGACTGTTAAAGAGTTCAAGGCGAGCCTGGGCTACATACTGAGTTCAGGGCCAGTCTGAATTACAAAAGACCCTGTCTCAAATCAAAAAACAAAAAACAAGGGGCCTGAGTTAGATCACGGTACTGGAAAAAAAAGCAGTAAAGCAAAGAAAGTGAGATACCCACGTATGGAATGTGTTGCTGTCATGTGTGAAGACTCTCTTAGGTGTGACAACTGAAGTAAAGATTGTTCTCACAGAACACCATTGGCACTTCACTGTAGCTCACCAGTGGATATTATTTTGATGCTTTTTAATGAACAGTATTTTTTAAAAAGCAGGCTTATTTTTGTGAGTTACAGCCAGCCCTCATAAACGAATTCAGTTCATAAATCAAAGAGTTCAGCTGAGGATTTATTAGCTCAGTGGTTCTGGTACCTGCC
>PVIR01001901.1:28400-111796 GCA_004026965.1 Petromus typicus
AAAAAAAAAGAAAACATAAACAAAAAATTACAAGACAAAATAAAGAAATGGTTAAAAACCCCAATCAATGTAATTAAAAAGTAAAAAGGTGAAAGCATGATACCACACAAATCCAGAAAATTAGTTAACTACTTTGAAAACCTACACCTGTACTCCCATAAGCTCAAAGACATGGATAATTTCCTAGATAGAATTATAAAAAAATGAATCAATTCATAAACCTGAATAATCTAGTAACAGGGCATGAATTTGAATTAAGAGAAAAAAAACCCAAATAAGAAAAAGCTAATTACTCCATAGTACTACTGTATTATACAACCTCAAGGGTAATACGCGTAAAAGAGCACTACCAAACTCATTCCTGAATGCCAGCACTGCCTTGATTACAAAATCAGGCAGAAAAGACAACCATCGGGCAAGGGATGCAGTTCAGTAGTGCCACACCTGTCTGGTAAGTGCAAGGTCCTAAGTTTGATTATAGTACCAAAACAAACAAAAATTAAGTAAATAAAACAAAACGAAATAGCCACAGATTTAGCTTAGCAGTTCTGGCACCTGCCTCAAATGCACAAGGTCCTGAGTTCAGCCACAGATAAAAAAAAAAAAAAAAAAAAAAGAAAGAGAAAAGACAACTACAGGCTAATCTCCTTAATGAACATAGATGCAAGAGATCCTCAATAAGAAACTGGCAAAAAGAACGCACAGAATCGCTAAGATCATACATCATGATGCTGTGGGTATCTTATCAGAAATGCAAGGATGGTTTAAGTAAAGCAAATCAATGCATAAAGTGCATAGGACAAAAATTACAGAATCATCAAAACAATCATAGAAAAAGTCTTTGACAAAATCCAACATCAGTTCATAATGAACATTCAAAGTAAAATAGGTATAGAAGGACCGTATCTCAATCTGATCAAATCAAGCCTTCTGTAACAACATATTAAATCAGGAAAAAAATCAAATTTTATTTAAAATAAGGAACAAGATCAGGATGATGTCCACCACCATCATTCCTGTTCAGTACAGTACCTGAAACTTTACCCCAGACCAATCAGGTAAGAGAATGAAATCAAAGGGATATGTAGGATTCAGGGATGTAGCTCAGTGGTGCCTTATCTACCTGGCAAACACAATGTCCTGAGTTTCATCCTTGGTACTGGGGGGAAAAATTTTTTAAAGAGAAATGGAGGGAAAGGAAGAAGTCAAATTATCCTCATCAATAGATAACATGCTCCTTTTACATAGAAGCCTCCAAAAGTTCCACCAAAGACTTGTAGACCTAGTAAATTCCACAAGGTAGCAAGACAAAATCAACACACAAAATCAATAGCATTCCCATACACCAATAAATCCACTGAGTTCATTATAAAGTTGATACCATTCACAGTAACTTCAAGAAAAATGAAATACAGGGCCGGGGATTTAGCTCAGTGGTTCTGGCGCCTGTCTTGCAAGCGCAAGGACCCGGGTTCCATTCCCCGGTAACCACATACAATACTGGGTGTGGAGACTCACACCCAGCAGCAACCAGTACCACATACCACAGAGCCAGGCGTGGTGGCTCACGCCTGTAATCCCAGCACTCAGGAGGCAGAGAGAGGCAGGAGGACTGCTGTGCTGTGAGTTTGAGGCTGAGCTCAGGGCCAGTCTGAACTACAAAGTAAGACCTTTTCTCAAAAAACTAAAAAAAAAAAAAAAACTAAAAAAAAAAAGCCATACTTCCAAAACTGACATGGATTTAATACAATCTCAATCAAAATACCTTAACAACATTCCTCACAAAACTACAGAAAATAATTCTAGAATTCATAAGGAACCAAACAAAAGACACCCAGAATAGAAAATGCTCAATGTAAAATAGAAAGAAGGGGGAAAATGTTGAGATTCTAACAAAAAAGTAAGGAAACAAATTTTATGTATATGAGGGGTCGGTAGGGTGGGTAGGGCTATGGGAAAAAATGAGAATTAAGTTGTGTCTTATACTGGTACAAATCCCCATTATGGAGTGCGATCATGATGTGTATATGTAATGTACCAATAAAGATTAAAAAATTTACAAAAAAAAGAATATACAGAGAATTATAAAACATTCATACAAGCAGAATTGATTAATCTAAGAACAAAAGGTAGTGGTCATATTTTATCAAAATAACAAATAATAATATCCTCTGCTATTTAATATATGAGCATTCAGTTAAATTTAGTGGAACAACAATAGAACATGGAATATATATCTGCATCTACATAACAATTGATTTCAGAAGACTTTTTTAATCAGTAAGATGTTGACTATTAAACCATTTGGATCTTGTGGTTCTAAATTAAAAAAAAAAAAAAAGTAGTCCTGAGCAACAAGAGTAAAGCAAGTAGCGTCACAACCACAGATTTCAAGTTACTACGTATTATAAAGCTACACTGATAGCAGCATGTTACTGGCACAAAGACTAGCATGTGTGTTAATGAAGCAGAATAGAGGATACAGAAACACAAGCAGAGTCATCTGATCTTTGACAAAGGAGCCAAAGACATTCTGGAGTAAAGACAGTCTCTTTAACAAATAGTGCTAGGAAAATTGGCTGTACAGATGCTGAAGACTCAATCTAGGCCTCTCTCTCTTACCGCCATGTACTCAACTAAAATAAAATCAAGCAAAGATTTAAGTATAAAAACAGAAACAATCTGTTGGAAGATAACATAGGCAAAATTTTGAAGACATAGATGTAGACAAGGACTTTTTGATGAGTAGAATCTCAAATACACAAAAGCTAGCATCAAGAATTAACAAATGAGATGACATCAAATTAAAAAGCACAGAAGAAGAAACAGCCAACAGAAGGAAGACACAACATACAGAATGGGAAATTTTTTCCTAGCTACTCCACTCTTCTGACAGAGAATATTTAGAATAATATGAAGAATGTTTTTTAAAAAACTGCTCTAACCACCTCCCAAAATAAAAGATCCATCAAAAAAATGGACCAGTGAAATGAATAGACATGTCTCTGAAGTAGAAATGGCCAATACATCCAACAATGTTCAGCATCTCTGGCCTTCATAGAAATGCAAATTAAAAACAACCCTGAAATTCTATCTTACTCCAGAAATAATTACTATAATTAAGAAATCAGTAACAGGGCTAGGGCTTTAGCTCAGTGGTTCAGGCATCTGCCTGCAAGCGCAAAGTCCCAAGTTCAATTGCTGGTATCACATACCACAACACCGGACATGGTGGCTCACGCCTGTAATCCCAGCCCTTGTGAGCAGATGCAGGAGGACTGCCATGAGTTTGAGGCTAGCCTAGGCTATATAATGAGTTCAGGGCCAACCTGAACTGATGGGGGACTCTGTCTCAAAAAAACTAAAAGATCAAGCAATAACAAATGAGGGCTAAGCTGCAGGAGGGAGGGTGAGGTGGTTCTACACTGCTGATGGGAATGTAAACTAGTACAACCACAACGGAAAGCAGTTTGAGTATTCAAATAATTGGGGGTTTTTGGTACTGGGAATCAAACTCAGGACCTTATGTTTTTAAGATGGGCACAGTACCACTGAGCTAAATCCCTGGTGTCCTCAAATAACTAAAACTAGAAATTCCATTTAACCTACCCATTCAACTTCTAGGTATCTTCCAAGAGAGTTAAAGATGACATGTTACAGTAATACATGCACACCTATGTTTTATAGCAGCACAACTCATAAAGCTAAATCTTGAAAGTGGCCTATACGTCTATCAACAAATGAGTAGACAAAGAAAATATAGCATTTATACATAATGGAGTACTACTCTTACTTAACAAAGTCATTTGGGGAAAAATGGATTCACCTTGAGAAGATAATGTTAAGTAAAATAAATCAGACATATAAGCTAAAAGTACTGTGATTTCTTATACGAGAAATTCAAAATACAAATAAATGCACTAATTAAGACAGATATTGCTAGGGATTTAGCTCAAGGGTCCAAGTTCAGTCCCTGGTACCACCGGGCGTGGTGGCTCACGACTGTCATCCCAGCACTCGGGAGGCAGAGGCAGGAGGATTGTGATGTGAGTTTGAGGCTGAGCTCAGGGCCAGCCTGAACCACAAAGCGAGACCCTGTCTCCAAAAAAAAAAAAAAATCCCACTTTTCTAATTAATTATGTATCTAGAAAAAAGACAACTTACTATTGTTAATATTAGATTATAAGGAAAATGGACATATCTTTCTAAAACTCTTAATTCAGATTAAACAAGTCAACAAACGTTAACTCTCATTTTGCTTTAAAAAGAATTAAAGAAATACTTCTCAAATAACAGAACATGTCCATAATGGTAGTATTTCCACAATACAATGTAAAGATGATGTTATATAATGTGTATGACTGTATACTTACTTCTAATAAAATTAACCTAAAGATCATTACCTGATTTGTAGGCATTTTCGGCACATTCACTTTCCACATCTGAGCTTCCCTAGAGATTGCCTTTTCCAGTAAGAAAGACAATCTCTGGTTTTCCAAAGGTCCTGGAAACTTCATGATATCCTCTGGATCTGCCTGCCACCCAGCTTGATGTAACTACCTATAAAATCAAACATAAATACTGCTCATTATTTAATTATAGGATAAGTATAATATACACATATAAAAGTATGCTGGTACTTATTAAGCAATTCATAAAGAAAAATAAGAATGTTGTAAGGCAATATAAGATTTTTATAATTCTTTAAATATAATTAAGTGTTATAATAATCAGTTATCTAAAACATTCTTACTTTAAATCCAAAATCTGGTCATAGAGAGAATAAAAAAAAAGCCATATCATAGAACCTTTGAACTCTGATTAAAACATTACCATATAAAACTGGCAAAAACTTTAAGTTACTAGCTTTCTAATACTCAGAATTTTTTGGAAATATTGTCCCCAACATTCCTCCCAAAAAGCAGAGCCATTAAATTTTTCCTTTTACATCATTTACATTGTATTACTTACATTAAATCTGATCAGTGTACCTAAGTGGTACAGCACATGACCCTTGGGCTTAACTGCCAGCACCAAGGAGGAAAAACTTATGTTCTTACAGTGTGGCTATTTAAATTTGAACTGAAGGTCAGGGATTTAGCTCAGCAGCACTGTGGCTGCCTGTCAAGTACAAGGTCCTGAGTTCAATATCTGATATCAAAATAATAATAATAACAATAATGAATATGATTTCAATAGTTAGGAACAGACTACCTGAACCTCTACTTGAATAATGTGGCTAGTAAGTACCATACCGGACAGCACAGAAAAGGAACACTCCTATCAACGCAGAAAGTTACATTGGACAGAACTTGATCTAGAATGCTCAACAGTAGAGTTATTGGTGCTCTAAAAATCAAGTCTGTATCAGGGAAGGCACATAAGTTCAAGGAAGATGTTTTAAGATTTAAAAAAAAAAAAAACAAGGGCCAGGGATTTAGCTTATTGGTACTGTGCCTACCCTGCAAGTTCAAGGGCCCTAATTTGATCCTCAGTACCACCAAAAAAATTTCCAAAACCCTATGGATTTTAGAAACTTGACTCTAATAGAAAATTATACTGAAAAATTGCTGAAGAATATGAAAAGAGGGGTTTATATTTGAAAGGTTATATTTGAAAGCTAAACAACTCAAAAAGGGAATTTCATAAAAAAGGTTCCACAAGAAAGTAATTTATCACAAGATTTACCCAACAATGAAAATACTCAACAAAAGACTTCAAAACTCTTGTGTAAGGGTTATACTGGAAGGATGAGGAGACGTAAGTGTAGATATTAGGAGAAGGTACAATGGGAACCTTATCTTTACAATAAATCGGAAAACCATACATAATACAACAAGTTACTTCAAAATATCATCTTAAAAAACAAGAAAAATAGGTTATGAGTTTAAAGAAGTTAACCTCCAGAGGGAGAGATGGAAGAGAAAGGTTCACAGCATGGGGCAGCTGTTTTGGGTTATAATCTCATTTAACTCAAGATTTCAAGCTGCCTGTGGTGACATACAACTGTTGTCCCAGCATTAGCTGATGCAAGATAGTCACAAGTTTTAAGACCAACTTAAGACTACACAGCAAGACCCCATCTCGAGAAACCAAACAAGAAAAAAACAAAAACAGTTTTAACTACGTATGTACTTATATTATGTGCTGCAGATTCATGTGATTTGGGAATGTTCTTCAATGTCCAGAATCGACACATGTAAAGTTACACATTTTTGATAAAACTTAAAATATGAACAAATGAACAGCTTTAACTTCCACATTCTACCTCAATTTGAGCTACTATATCCTCCTTCCTACTACTCCCCATACTCCACCTACTTGCTAATAGACTACCTCCATTTAACCACCTATTTTTTTTTCTTTTTCACTTGTTTCTTCAATTTTTCTACAGTGAGGATGAAATATTTTCATATTAAGAAAGGGAAAGGGAAAGAAATAATATGTCTTAAAAGGCCTGTGTTAAAGGTAATTTCCACCAAGAATTCTTAATTCTCTAATCAGATGTCATTTTTTTCTCTTCAGAGCAGGTTTCCCATTTCCCCAACTAACCAAAAGTTCCTTTGAGGCCAGGTCTACCAATATCTTCTTTTTATTATTCACTGTGCTCACAACATAATATTCAGAACCTGGCTGTAAAAAACGGTTTAAATTTAAAGAATAGGGTCAAAAACATACCACAAATAAACAAAAGACCCAAGTCTAATTTGGTTTCAAAAGTTAGTATTTTAAGTGTTTGAAGCCTGCTCCAGCTCATTGATTCTTTTTCATAATGAAAAATTCTTCCTAACATGCTGTTTTATTTTTTATACTAGCTCCACTCTACACTTCTAATTCAGATAAAAAGTGTTGTACACTAAAACTTTTTTCTTCAGACAGGGTCTTTACGTAGTTCAGGATGGCCTGAACCCACCAACTGGCCCAGGCAGAGATCCTCCTTCCTCAGCCCTGAGTGCTGTGTTTACAGGCATGTGACATCATGCCCAGTTTCACCTAAAACTTTAAAAACTGAGGCCAACTCCATCTGTTTCTACCTTACCTTATAGTATGTAAGGAGTCTTTGAGAGGGTATATATGCTTGTTTACAATCAAGCATATATGCTTTCTTTAAAAAAAAAAGTTCTTAAATCCCACCCATCATTGCATTTTGCCAAGATGCTCTGATATTTCAGTTTTGTTGCTTAGTACTTATTTCAGATCTTCCACAATTTATAGGCATCCTGTTATTTCAGCTAACAATAAATATTAGCCTTAGAGCTGTGAAGTAAACACTTGATGACCATCTGTCCAAAGATACTTAGAAAAATGCTAATATTAGATGAAAACTGGATTTCATGGGCTCTAAGATTTCTTCTCAAACTAGTTTCAGTTTGTAATGTAAAAATTCTTGTTCAAAACTGCAAACTTCAGTAATTTTTCCATGCCATTAGAGACCCCAAACAGGGTAGCTCACCAGGATTTGTCAGCTTTCTCAACACAACTCAACTAATGGCTATCACCAAGAACTGTTTTCCCCTCACAAGATTTCTGAGTCTTAATTGAGGAAGTACAGATGAGGATAGAGCATGACAATACAATCAACTGTGTAGGAAGATACAGTCTTATAAACAGGAAACTGAGTCAAGGGATTCCTATTTTTCAGTGCCCAATAGTTAAGGCTCTTAGACTGCAAATATTTAGATCCTCTAACAACTTCTTTAATTGTTTTTTTAAAGGAATTCAGTCAAAGTAAAAAAATCCCAAGAGAAAGTATTTTCAGATGAACAAAAAGACATACCAAAGTTACTGGCTGCAACAAAAGCAATACATACTTAGAAGGAAGCTGATATCTGAAAATACCCATTATTAAAAAAGATGTCAAATGAACAGTTTAACCTCTCACATTAAGAGACAATGACCAGCAGGGTGTGTTGGAGCTTGCCTGTAATCCCAGCCCTTGAGAGGCTGAGACAGGATTCCCGCTAGTTGAAGTCAGGCTGGACTAACCAGTGATTTCAAAGCCTAAAGTATATAGAACAAGACCTTGTCTCAAAAAAAAGTAAATAAAGAAAAAAAAAAAGAGAAAATGAACAAACTACAGAAAAAGCAAGCCAGATGCAAATATTAGAGTAGATGCTAACAATGTTTTTACTATTTATCTCAGTATTTTTATTGCTCGGTAGCATTCTATTTATATGGACTTAAAACCTGTGTAAGTACAGAATACTAAAAAGAGAAAAAGTTAACAAAAACAAAAATTGGTTACTTGAAAAAAATCAATACTGGCAGAACTTCAGCTAGACTAAGAAATAAACAGAAGACAAATTACTAAAATCAGAGGCTGGTGATTTAGCTCAGTTGTTCCCATGCCTGCCTTGCAAGCTCAAGGGCCAGGTTAGATCCCTGGTAACCACACACAACAATGTAAAAGTAAATCAATGCTAAGTTTATTAAAATTGAAAACTCTACTGTGAATATGCCTATTCTTAGAACGTATAAACTGGCAATTTTAGGAAGATTATATTACAATACCTGGATAAAGTGTTAATAGGTAAATCTGGGAAAAGAATTAAGTTTGAAGTTACTTATAAAGAATGTACATCCGCCTCACCTCCTGGCTTTGTTCTATAAAAGACCTTTGCGAAGCAAGGTGGGCGGGCACCCACTTTTGGGGTACCCTTCTGTCTTTCTCAGAAGCTTTCTCTCAATAAACTTTTCCTACTCTTAAAAATAAGTAGACCAAAATATCCACAGTTTATAGAAATCAGTTATGTTTACACTCAGATAAGACTGGGATGATAAATACTGTCATAAAGACATGGCCTCTTTTAAGGACAATGCACAAGCTTATTTCACAGTGTATAAGATTATTTAGATGAACAAATAAGGAACAGAAATGCTTAAAACACAATTCATTTTTTAATAACAGCTTTAAAAGTATATCTCATTAATGTATACCTCCATGGTTATATGCAAAATTTTTATTGCTTTTTAGCATCTGACAACTTTAAAATGACCACACTCAGGTTTAGTATTCCTTACTTTTTTTTTTTTTTTTTTGAGACAGGGTCTCCCTTTGTAGTTTAAGTTGGCCCCAAACTCACTATGTAGCCCACGCTAGCCCAGAACTTGCAGCAATCCTCCAGCCTCTGCCTCCCAAGTGCTGGGACTACAGGGGTGAGCCACAACCACGACCACAACCACCATCACCAACACCACCCCAACCCCCACACTGTAGTACGTGGTTACCAGGGATTGAATTTGGGATCTTCTGCTTGACAGGCACATGCAGGAACGATTGAGCTAAATTCCCAGCCCTACTACTCCTTATCTTAAATGCCTGAAATCAGAAATGTTTTGGATTCTTTTGGATTTGGAGAGTATCTGAACATAAAAATGATGTGCACTGGACCAAACTTAAACAGGAAGTTCATTCATATACATCTTTCACACATCATCCATAAGGTAATCTGGGGCAAGATTTCAATACTTTTGTGCAAAGTTTCATGTGCGGAATCTCCCACCTGTGGACTCAACTCAGCCTTCAAAGAGTTTGGATTCTGGAGCATTTCTATTTTGAAATTAGGAATGCTCAACCTGAATTTTATTTGACATATTACAAACAACCTTATGACAGCTTTGTATTTCTCCTTCCAGACTCTCAACTGTATATACTGTTTTCTCCTTGCTTACCAAATGGCATAATTCTGAGTCAAGTTTATCAAATGCTTACTGCACAGTATCAAGTATTGCTGATACACGTACAGGAGCTTCTCTTTTGAGGAAAAGTGTGGCACAGCGCTAGGAACAAGATTTAAACAACTTCGCTAATACATAATTACTGTATTTATGATTATAATACCAACTCTGGGTTCTTAGTTCCTTTTCTATACAAGAGGAACTTATTGTGACCCGGTAAGAACCTAATGTTCTATTATTCACTTCCTGACTTTAAGCACTACTAATGAGATCCAAGGAATTCTAATTCCAAAACAGTGTGCTCATTCACTCCCTACCTCCCTGCCTTTTCATTTACTGTTCTTTCAACTTGAAATGCCCTTCTCTACCTCACACTCTAAAACTGCCACTGATCTGTAATACAGTTGTACCCTGCCTTCTTATATTTTCTGGGGGGATATAATTCCACTTCTTTCTGCATTTAATTGCTCTGTGATGATTATTTATGGACCTGCCTTTTCTATTAAACCATAAGTTCCTTAATGGCAAACCCTCAAATCTCCGAAGTCCAGCCTCCAAAAGCTTCAATATGCTAAGTAATTAGTGTATACTTCATCAGCTAGAGTCCAAAGAGCTATGTCATATTAACTCATATACTTATTAAATTAGAATTACTAAACTCATTTTCAAGATGAATACTCCTCATTTTTAAAGCATTACACAATCAGAGTAAGAACACACACACTGTCCAATTTTGACCAGAGCATGTGTTAAAGAGTTCCACTTTAACCTTTTAGGTTACACTACAACTCACGTTGTTCATCAATTTTTAACTACAGATCACGTCTACTATACGCTGCCTCAACGTAAGCTACACCACTATTAAGAAAACAGTATTAAGAAATTTCTTAATCTGGGATATCAGGACTCCGGTCTCTCCGGTCCCGGATTAGCCAATTTAAATCTCATCCACTCTGTCTAGATCCACCTGTCCTTTCTTTTCTGAAGCAGGTAACTCTCACAACTAACCTGGAAGAGCTAGAAACACTACTGTTAATCTTTTCAACAATTTCATCTTCAGAACAGACAACACGCAGCATAGGAGACTGAATTCTGGCCACGGAGTTCGGATAACAACAACAAAAAAGTCTCAAAGGTTAAGTTTTGGGAAGTCTCAAGTTTTCTCGTACGTAGAAGGATCTTTCCCCTAACAGCAAGTCCTTGAGAGACAGAAATGAGTTGCAAACCGCGAAGAACAGTGCTAACAGACAATAAACCTCATCAAGTGCTGCTCAAAAGTACTGAGCGCTCTTCGCCGACAGATTACAAAAGAAACATTTCCTCGACACTCAAAAACCTTCAGTCTTAATCTGCCCTATCTCCCGGAAGATACTTTTCACTATCTTGCGAGCCAAATTCCCAACTTTGCAGAAATGATTTACTGCCCAGGCTCACTACAAGACTTTTGGCCTTGCGCTCAAAACCAGTATTTTTATGTTTTTTTCAGCGCGCAACTCTCTGCTCGCCTCTTCAGCCCACGCAGCCCTGGGCAACGCTCCTCTCCCGCACATTTCCGCAGCTCTGGCGCCTCTTTCGACGCCGGACCCCACCACCTTCCGCAGCCTACGTTAAGTTTCAGAGGCCCCGCAAGGTCTTAGGAGTCCGAGGGTGGGGGCGCGTTCCCCTTTCTTTGTGCAGATACGCACCGCGTAACCCACAAGGTGTGTAGGCTGCAGGAAAGTTACGCGCGGACCGGAAGCGAGCCCCGCGCCGCAGCTTTCCGGCCGGGCAGGTGCGGGGCCGCGGCGACGCCCCCGCTCACCTACTCACCACCTACTCACCTCCTGCTCCTCCTCCTCCTTGCCTTCCTCCTCCTCCCCGGCGGAGCTGTAGACCTCCCAGGGGTGACGCGGGGGCATCCGGGGCGTCACCTCCTCCTTCCCTCCGCGGGCGGCGGTGGGGCGCGCGGACCAAGGACCAGGCTGGCCGAGGAGGGAGGGGGTGCTGGGCCGGGCGGGAGCTCGAGCGGACGCACGGCTGCGGCCGGGGTCGTCAGCGACTCAGTTCCATGACGACCCCGGGCCTGAGGCCGCCGCCGCCGCCGGTGCCCCGGTGAGGAGGGGGCTCCCTCTCGCCATAGGGTGGCGGGGGCAGGGAAGAGGCGGGGGGTGAGACCGGCTCGGCCCCTGCCCGGGGGAAACGCTTCCGAGGGGAAATGGTGGAAGGGGAAAAAGGGGGAAAAGAAAAGAAAAGGGGGGAGGGGAAAAAAATAAGAAAAGGCGAGAGCGAGGCGCCGCGGCGTCCGCTCGCGGGAAGGTTGGGGGGGGGAAGGAGGCCCGGCCGCCTGGCCCCGCCCTCGCGGACCGATCCGGCTGCTCGCGCTTAGTAAACAAACAGACCCGGCCTCTTTCCCGCCCCCTTTTCCCTCCCCGCCACCTTCCGGACCAGCGACCGTAAGAAAACGTCGTTAGGCTGTCTAGAAAGGACCGAGGAAATCGTGAGCACTGAGAAAGAAGGAGGGAAGGAAGTGTCCTTGGGAGGAAATAGAGCAAAGGTGCGCGGACTCGTTTTCGCAGCAGCGGAAGGATCATCTCGCTGCACGATGACATCAGCGCCTTCTCCGCCGGCTCAGAGGCGTGCTGTGTCCGGAGAGTGTGCTGCGCATGCGCCCCGGGAAGAAAGAAGCGGAGTGTGCTGGGCCTGAGGGAGGGGGAAGAGACCCTCGCAGGGCCGCCGCTTCTGATTCTACTTCGCTCTGCTTCTCGGCTTCTCGCGAGCCAACTGGCCTCCGCAGCGTTTAGGAGGACTTATTTGCGGAGAGGCGGGCGGGCTGTTACATAAAGATCTTGCGTTGTTTGTTGACCTTACAAATAATTCTATATTTTCTTTAGTTGACGTGTGACCGGATTGGTAGGTTGCCTGGCACTCGTTGTAGACGGAGGGGCTTCCACAGCGCTTTTGCAACCAGAAGGCTACGGTCGCCTCCGCGGTGCTCTGGTCGCCCACTGCAACCAACGAGGCTGGGCATGAGGCAGGGTTGTAGTATTAGAGATGTAACGATTGTGTGGCTGCATAAATGTATGTTTTTTTCTGAGAGTTCTCTGACTACACATGGAAATTTTTGCTCATCTTTCTAATTGCAGTTAAAACAAAGAATCGTCTTACAAAAAGCTTCGGAGAGAGGGAAAACAAACGGAACCATTTATAGAAGTAGCTTCCTTTGTGTTTTCCATTTTTGTCTATCATATGCCTATTTTTAATAGTCACTGAAAAAATAGTGTTGAGTTTATTCGTCGGCCAGACTCTGACACGCTCGAAATAACCAAGACTGAAATAGTTCCTTGAAGGAGACAACTTTCCAAGCACTGAGCTAATTATCACTGTCTGTATTGCATTGATTTGTTTACTTGTGCATGTGCGCCCTCTCTAGAAAATAGGGTCACAGGTGCTAGGGATCGTTACCGTGCGTGTAAAAGGCTCAATATTTTGTTACTGACTAAATAAACAATTACCAGTATCAGAAGATGGAAAAACGCAGGCTGCTATGGAAACATCGCTAGCCTAGTTTGGTTTATCAGAGAAGCCTTCTTTGAAGAGGTGACGTTTAAGATGAGACTTGAAACCACTGAGCAAAGTGTATAGAAGCTCTGAAGCAGACATTTTAAAAATCACCAGAAGCCAGTGAATTTGGTCCTTAGAGAATGGCGGGGAGAGAGCTGAGGCCAGAAAGGAAGGCGGGATAGATTTCCCGGGAGAGTGGGGCATGGGAAGCCCTTTGAGAGACCCTGGAGGGATCCCAAGTAGGTCCCCTGGCCAGGGATTTAGTTCAGTGGCGCCACCCGTTTGCCTTACAAGCACAAGGTCGTGAGTTCCATCTGGAGGGTGGGGGAGGAGCTCAGCTTATGTTCCTATCCTGCTGTTTGACTTTGTGCAGCCCGTTTCTGTATTCATTCATTTTACACAGTCAACATTTTTCTGATAATACTCTCAAGAGGATAGCATCTAGTACTGAGGATGCAGTGTAATCTTGTTGGAACGTGATATAGGGCTGGAGGGGTAGCTAGTAGTAATGTGCTTGTGTAAAATGCACAAGAGCTTGTTTTGTGATCAGCAGTGCACGCACACGCACAATTGTGCAAATTCCACTAGGTATGTATTTTTTTTTAAATGAAAACATCTATGCAAGAATTAATACGCAAATATTCCATAGCCTTAGGAGCATAAACACAATGTAACAACCCAAATAGCCATCACTGGGCCTTGCATATGCTTTGTCCCCAATAAAACCTATCATGAGACCAGTTCCCCAAGGTGACAGTGTTGAGAGATATAGGTTCTTGGAGAGATTAAAGGGATTCTCGAGAGACTGCATTAGTTGCCACTGGAATGGATTAGTTGTGGAAAGAGCAAGTTGTCACCAAGAGAGTTGTTTTCCCGGTTGGCTCTCTCGTCTTGCCATGTAATCTACTGTACTCTTCCACATCCACCCATCGTGAGGCCTTTCTTGGAAGCCAAGCAGATTCCAGCACTATGCCTTGAACTTCCAGAACCATCAACCAAAATAAACACCCTTTCTTTCCACAAATTACCCAACCCCAGGTATTTTGTTATTACAAAACTAGGACATGTATCAGTAAATGACTTACATAAATCATAAATGTGGCATATTTATTCGATGGTACATTACTCACCATGAAAATACTGACATATGCTATAACATGGATGACTTTTGAAAACATGCTGAGAGAAAGAAGCCAGGCACATGTGGTTCTAGTTCATGAATTTAAGGAGTAGACAAATCTACAGAGATAGAAAGTAGCTGAGAGTAATATAGTTTAGAGCTGGGCCAGGCATAAGACTGAAAGGTCATGGCTAAAGGATGTTGTTTTTTTTTGAGGTGCTGAAAATGTTCTCAAATTAATTGTGGTGATGGTTTTGCTAAATATATTAAAAACCAGACAGCCACATCTGTAATCCCAGCACTCATGAGGCCGAGGCAGGAGGATCTTCTGGAGTTCAAGGCCAGCCTAAACTACATACTGAGATCCTGTCTGTAAATAAACAGTCAACTGAAAATTTTAAATGGATGACTTGTTACAGTATGTGAATGAAATAGCCATAAAGCTACTACTTTAAAATATGGAAAAGTTCACTATCTTGAATCTGAACTGTGTACCATGGTAAGAGATTCTAAATTGAATAGAATGTGGAACTGTTTGTAAGAAACAACCATTCATTCTTTAATTCAACGCATTTACTAACTGTCTAGAGGTGGGTAGCTCGACTAGAATCCCCCAGAAGGCTGACAGAAATGCTGCGGGGAGGTTTCTTCTGAGAAGGACTGCACTGGGTGTTGGTCTCCAGACAATGTGTGATATACCTTGGCAAAAAGTTTGTTCGCATTTTGCTCCTGTCCAGACACTTTGCCTAAGACTGAGATAAAGGGTGATGGGCTAATTAATCTGGCAGAAATTTAAGGACAGTCTAATATTGAGGCAGTGGCACAGCAGCTATTGTGGGCTTTTAGCCACATCTGTGTTGAGAATCAAGAACAAAATGCGCAGCAGAGTTATCTCAAATCTTACATGCTTGGCTAGAAATGTTGCTCTGGTAAAGAAAACTCTGTGTGGACTGCAGAGTTAGAGCCGAGGAGAACTTTTTTGCTGAGAAGGAACAGGACAATGGAAAAGATAATGTGAGGACATCAAAGAAACAGTAGGACTCCACCCTTGATCCATGAGGTTACAAAGGTGAAAGACTTTGCTTTAAAAACATCTCAGACAACCATGTTCCAGAAGAGTGGAAACAAGAGTAGCCAAGAGAATTTCTTCCTCAGCATTGGGTTCAAGGCTAGGGATTTAGTTCAGTGGCACAGTGCCTTCCTGGCAAGCACAAGCTTGATCCCCAGTATCAAGATTGATACCCCAGTATCAATCAATAAAATTGGTTTCAGAGTACTCATCAGTCCAGGCACTCCACCACTACAACCAGGAGAGAAGGAAGCCTGGCTCCTGCTCCAGCTGGCAGCAGACCTTAGCATCATACATGTGGTGCTGGTTTGAGGTGCATGCACAGGGCAAGAGTTGTGGGGTCATGAGGACTTCCACCCACATTTCAGAAGAAGACCCAGGAGGCCAAGCAATGTGCTCCAGAAAGGGCAGTGTGTGAAGCTGTGAGTGTGAAGGAAAGAAGACCCCAGAAGGTTGGAGAAGCAGAGGGCATGGATCATCTGAGGAAAGCTACAAGGAGGGGGCAAAAGTGGCCCCAAAGAAAAGTCACAGGAGCTGCAACTGTCTGCAGTGCTGTGGGGCAAAGCCACACAAGTTCTTTGGAGCTCACATCTTGTCACAGATTGCCCCAGATTGTGCACATGGGACTATAGGACTAATGTTTGCCCTGCTGGAGTTTGGACTTGTTTTGGTCCTGTCCTTTCTGTCTCCCTATTTGTACCTTTTGTAATGATGATATTTATCTTGTGCCATTGTATGTTGGAAGTGTTTACCTTGCATTTGTATAGGACCCACAGCTAAAAGCTTGCCTTAAATCTCAAGACTTTGGACTTGGACTTTTCAACAATGCTGAAACTTCAGGAATTTGACAACTCTTAAAGGTGGACTAAATGCTTTTTGCAGAAATAGGTGTGCCTAGATATTTTAGGGTGGTCTAAATGCTTTTTGCAGAAATAGATGTGCATGGATATTTTAGGGTGAGGATAGAATGTCATGGCTTATGTCTTAATGTTCCCCCAAAGCCTCTTGTGGTCATAGATGGAGCTTTTTGGAGAAGGCTAGATTTAGGGGATATGATGCTGGGATTGATTCGTGGTATGATGTTAGGATAAAGCATGTCCCAACCTGGGTGGAATGTGAGACAGAAAGAGGGTTTCTGGGCCAGGCAGTGGTTTAGCTCAGTTCTGGCATCTGCCTGGCAAGTGCAAGGTCCAGAGTTCGATGCCCAATACCACTACCACAATGTTGGGCATGGTGGCTCACACCTGCAATCTCAGCACTTGAGAGGCAGAGGCAGGAGGATTGCTGGGAGTTCCAGGGTCGCCTGGACTACATAGTGAGCTCAGGGCCAGCCTGAACTATAAAGCAAGATTCTCTTAAAAAAAAAAAAAAAAAAGAGCTGTTGCTTTGGTTGGGGCTTGCTGCTTTCCTGCATGCCATGAACTGTTCCTCCTTTGCCATGTCACTCTGCCCTGGAGCCAGCCAAGTAAAAACTGAAACCTCTACAAGCTGTGAGCTGTAATTAACCTTTCCCCCTTCAATTTTGGGTGTCAGGCATTTGTCTCAGCAACAAGATAATTAAGTAAGACAGGAACTATTCTGTATCTTGTCTAAGTATCCCATTCCAAATGGATGATCTCTCCTCCTCTATTCAGAAAGCTGTTCTTGACACGTTTTTCATTGAAACTGTACAAGAGAAATTATGGTTCAGAGATCTGACCACTTGAAATGACTCTAGATCAATCCATGTAGGAAATGATCAGCTAATTTTAACTTAAATCTCAGAAAATCTCCTGAGCGATTTGCTGCTTGCATTTGAAAGGAAAAAAATCATACATGTTCTGATCTACCAAAGTATAAGACAATTTCCATTTCAGAATAAAAAATGCATTCCAATACTTGAGAGGAAGCTTAGGTAAGGAGGAAAAATAATGCCAGAGAAATATAATGAGAGTCATCAATTTCTACAGAATAGCAACCAAGTCTATGAGATCATCCCCTCTTCCCCAAATATCAAATATTCCCTGTCACACCTTTCTTAGAGGTCTGCCGATCAATTTTATAGGTCTGTTAAGACGTAGCCTCTTGGTAGCGATAAGGAATTTATGACATACATATAAATAGGTAATGAATATTAAAAGATGGATTTGAATGACAAGTCACTTTTTTTCACTGAGACAGTCAATGAATAGAAATTAGAACAGACTTTGACAGCTACTCCCACATCCATGATAAAATATGCACCATATTCCTTTTTGTGGAAGATTTCAGTTTAAGTCATAGAGATTGAACTTTGTCTATACCAAAAGATAAGAGTATACTGTATCAGTGATGGTATTGTTTGCATGTTTATTCATAGTATATTGTTATTCACCTTTGTCTTTAGAATATATAACTATTTTATTCCTAAAACTGTTCAAAACTGAGGCAGACACTCCCTGTCTGAGTTACCTTCCTTGTCACTGGGGCCAGTACCTGATGCTCACGATTTGAAGGAGAGAGGTTTGCTTTGGCTCCTATTTCAATGCAGGGTCAGCCGACTTCAAAGAGGACGGGTAACATGGCAGGGGGAGCTGTGCATGGCCTGGTGACCAGGAAAGAGTCAGGGAGGACACAGCCTTCCAGCTCACGCCCCACCATGGAGTGTATGGACCACACCACTACGTTCTCAGCTACTGAATTAAAACTGAGTTGATAAAAATGATAGTGGCCAGTACATGTTGACTTTGATAAGATGGTTTTATATTAAACAGAGGGGCAAGATTAAGTGTAATTTCCCAAGCAGACAAAGCCAGCCATTATAAATTAATATAATATCAACATTATCTCTAATGTCAAGAGTTAAAGACCAAAATATTTCTTTGTGGAGAGGGCCTTTTTTGTATTGAGTTGGCTAATTTATACTTATCGCTGCAGGACAGTTTGCTGTAATCAGTATGCACCCCACCGTCCTGGGGGTTGGAGGGTTATGTTGTGGGGCCAGTGCGGCTCTGATGTGTCTCGTGTGAGTGCTGGGATCCCATTCTCCAGTCTGCCCGTTGCCGAATTCCTCCTTGGCCCAACAGACCTCAAAAGACCACCTTCCTTCTGCCTTTCCTTCCTTTCTTCCTTTTCTTTCCTGGGGTTAAATCCAGGGACTTCACATGGAGTTAATCCCCAGCTCTCTTTTTTGTATTATGAGGCAGGCTCTCTCTAAATTGCTAAATTTCCCAAACTAGGTTCAGATTTATGATCCTCCTTACTCAGCCTTCTAGAGTGCTGGGATTACAGGTGTGCACACCACAACCACGATGACACTAAGGTACCAACTCCTCTCTCCTCCCACCGTGGGATCTGCTGCCACCACCCACTATGGGTAAACCCCAAACAGCAGTTAGGTGTGAAGGAGCTGGGACTTGCAGAGCAGATCTGGGACCTGAGGGGGAGGGGGGCGCCGCCGCCGCACAGGGAGCAGCTCACGTAATCTTTTTTAACGTTTAGATGGAGCACAGAGTCCATTTAATATATTTATTGAGAATTGAACATTTCCATCATCTTATTTTATGTCTGACGTTATCTGCAGAAGTTCTCTTTTCTGCACATCCTCAGCAACATAGTGTATTTTGAGTCTCAGATTTTAAAGAAGATAATCTGATCTCTATCTAGTTCCCCAAAAAAGAATAGATTGCAAGGTGGGGTATTATTTTGAATAGGTAAGATGAATCCCTAGAAGCCTGTGAATTTACTTTTTCACACACACATACACACACAGGAAACCAGAAATTCTCTAAATTGGTTTACACAATCCCTTCTCTTTTCTCTCCAAGTGCAGTGTTAATACCATGACCATCTCCAGCCCTCCAGAAGATAGGGCTCCTTGTGTGTAATGAAACTCCCTGCCCCGGCCCTTGGGAAACGCAGGGGCGACAGTGGAGGCAGAGGGAGAGGCCAGCAGTTTCAGGAGGTGGTTGATGAAACCTAAAGGGACATCGAAGATTCTGAGATCCTGGAGGGATGTTCTTTGAACTTCCAGACTCTCATCCCCCACAGAAAGGGTGTTTTAGATGGTTCTCATGCATAATCATTAATATAAAATGCATAAGATGCAAATGAAAGGATGACAAGTGTAGTTCTTTTGAAATAAAACAGACAAATTATAGATTTATTATTTTCCTTTCCTGTACCACAGGCTGAAAGGTCAGAAGCTTCACTTGGTCCAGGAAGGGAGAGATAATTAAGGGTCTCGGGTCTGTGGCTGCACTGAAGCTACAAGACTGCACTTCCTTCCTCTTGTGCGGGTGAGGTACAGAGAAGAAAGGCACAGTGGATGGCAGTGGGGTGGGCGCCCGCGGCAGGAAGGAGCACACTGCCATGTTGCTTCAAAAGGGTGTAAAATAAAATCTGAATTTAAATGCCTCTGAAGATACTTCTCTATAAACTTGACAGGCAGGTCTCAACATATAGCATAATTTAAATGAATGAAACAAAACCTAGCATGTGCTAGGCACTGGGATGAGTACTAGGGAGACAAAGAGTGCACAGAATAAAGCTGCCACCGTCATGGGCTGTAAGTCATCACTAAACGACCAGGAGGAGCAGTGTTGTAAAAACTGTTTGTGCCTGCCCCTGATTTTTCTTCCCTTTTCTTTCTTGCAGTACTCAGTGTGGAAGCCAGGCCTTGTGCCCACTAGGCCAGCCCTCCTTCTTTTGAGACAAGGTCTCACCAAATTGCTCAGGCTGGGCACGAATGTGGGATGTTCCGACCTCAGTCTGCCAAGTAGCTGGGGTTACAGGCCTGTGCCATCATTCTCAGCTCTGATCCTTTTTTTTTTTTTTTTTTTTTTTTGAGACAGGCTCTCGCTTTGTGGTTCAGGCTGGCCCTGAGCTCAGCCTCAAACTCACATCACAATCCTCCTGCCTCTGCCTCCCGAGTGCTGGGATTACAGGCATGAGCCACCACGCCCGGCACTGTGGTATGTGGTACTGATTGCTGCTGGGCGTGAGTCTCCACACCCAGTATGGTATGTGGTTACCTGGGATCCAATTTGGGTCCTTGCGCTTGCAAGGCAGGTGCCGGAACCACTGAGCTAAATCCCCAGCCCCCAGCTCTGATCCTTTTCACAGGCAGAGGGACCACCTTTCATCCACTGAGTGCCTTGGCTAACAGCTCCTCACTGATTTTCTTGAGACACTTGACCTTGGCTAAGTGGAACCGCCCCACTGGACACTGTGGAAACATTGTTCCCCTCCCCTCTCAAAAGGTGACCTAGCACTGACGTACTTCCTCCATCCTCCAGACTGGACCTGGAGCCATAGGTTGCTCACTCTTTCCTATTTTGTTCCTTCCTTTTCTTACAGATTTTCGGTAAAAGCAGCCGGTCAATGAAGTGCACTTACTAGACCCACTTCCTCAGGCTCCCTTTCAGCAATCTCCACCCCTCCAAAACCTAGTGCCTCTTTCCTTCCTTCCTTCCTTCCTTCCTTCCTTCCTTCCTTCCTTCCTTCCTTCTTTCCTTCCTTTCTCTCTCTCTCTCTCTCTCTCTCTCTCTTTGTTTCTTTTTCTTTCTTTCATTCTGAGACAGGGTCTCGCTTTGTAGTTCAGGCTGGCCATGACCTCACAATGTAGCCCAGGCGAGCCTAAACTCACAGCAATCCTCCTGCCTCTGCCTCCCGAGTGCTGGGATTACAAATGTGAGCCACTACAGCCATCACTGTGGTATGTGGTTACTGGGGCTCGAACTTGGAACCTTGAGCTTGCAAGGTAGATGCTAGAATCACTGAGCTAAATCCCCAGCCTGTTAATGCTTCTTGTATGTAATGAAACTCCCGTTTTTATTCTTAAGCATCAACAGTATAGTTTTTCAAAGTGACCTTTATGAACCTAAGAGATATCCTTTGGAGAATGGACTGACATTATTAAATAATATATATGTACATACATGAATAATATGCGTAGTAGCTCTTTCCCACAGTAATGTAGCCACTAAAATCTATTTCTGTTTTAAAAAAGAGTCTTACAGGGCCAGGGATATAGCTCAGTGGTTCCAGCGCCTGTCTTGCAAGCACAAGGACCTGGGTTCGATCCCCAGTAACCACATAACAATACTGGGTGTGGAGACTCACCCCAGCAGCAACCAGTACCACATGCCACAGTGCCAGGCGTGGTGGTTCACTCCTGTAATCCCAGCACTCAGGAGGCAGAGGCAGGAGGATTGCTGTGATGTGAGTTTGAGGCTGAGCCCAGGGCCAGCCTGAACCACAAAGCAAGACCCTGTCTCAAAAAACCTTAAAAAAAAAGTCTTACAGAATTGTAGACTGAAAGCTATGTAAAGGGAAACTGGTGGCCTGGTAACAGAGCCAGTCATACTTGTAAAGCTTTAATAAGCTTTGGGAGATTCAGCTATTGCGTTTCTTATTTATACTTCCTAAAAATTGAGTTTGTTGGGACTGGGGCTTTAGCTTAGCTGTGCCTCACCTGCCTTGCAAACACAAGGTCCTGAATTCAGGCTCCGGTTCCACACACAAAAAAAATACATACCCAAAACCAGAAAAAATTAAGATGAGTTTGTGACTACCTGATAAGGAACAGGTTCAATGGAAAGTCTCAGACTAGGAAAGGTAAATCCTGTGGTCCATCTTCTTACTGTGGCAAAGTAGTCCTTCTGTAACCTACCATATCCTCAGGCTGGGGATGTAGCTCAGTGGTGCTACCATCTGCCTGGCAATCTCAGGATCCTGAGTTTGATCCCTGGTACTGCTAAAAAAAAAAAAAAAACCAATAAAACAAACAAAACATATCCTCTTCTTTGACTCTCCTCTGCAGTTTGAGCATTCCTATACTACTATCACTTTAAATGATGACCTATTATATTAGGTTATAAGAGACGAGATTAAATATTAGAACCATCTTCTAAATGTTACTGTTATCCCAGTTCTCCAGAGAGACCATTAATTATCTAAAGACAAAGATGAGTCAACAATGTCTCAGGTTACCATGATAACTAACCCTCAGCAAAGCTGCTGCTTCCAAGAGCTCTGCAATACTGATCACGTAGTTCCCACATGAGAAGATTTCATTGTCCCCATTTCATGGATGAGGAAACTGACATAGTGGACTCAGACCACTTTCTCAAAGTCTCCCAACTCTCAACTGAAGGATTTATAAGTAGGAGATCTGGAGTCCTTCCTGAAACCACAAAACCTTTTGGTGTGTGTGTGTTGGGGGGGAGACCACAAAGCTTATAATTTTCTGCATATAGATTTTACAGAGCACGGAGTGAGCTGAAGAGACTGACAGAATAATTCATCATCTCATCTTGGTTCCAGTACTATCCTTACAGGCAGAATTTTAGATTCAGCAGGCCAGTTTCTAGGCTGATTTGCATCATATTAAAACGAAGTTGAAAATATGGGTTGTGCTTATTAAAATATATGCACACAGCAGTGTTCATGTTTGTGTTATTGTATGTGATGGTGGTGGGCTCATGCGGGATGACAAATGTGGGCTGTGAGAAGCACAAAGCACATAGTAAAGCAATGTTTTCTTTTTCCCCTTCATTGGGTTTATTGGTACATTTTATACATGTGATGATCACATTCATTATTGAGAATTGGTACCTGTACATGATATATCTTGATTCTCATTTTTCCCATCTCCCTGCCCTCCCTACAATCCCCATCCCCTATATCCATAAGCTTTGTTTCTGGGTTTTTTTTTTTGTTTTTTTTAATTATCTTTATTGGTACATTAAATATACACATCATGATTGCACTCCATAATGGGGATTTGTACCAGTATAAGACACAACTTAATTCTCATTTATTCCCATAGCCCCACCCACCCTACCACCCCCCCATATATATAAAATTTGTTTCCTTACTTTTTTTCCCTTCTTTACCTCCCCCCATCTAAAAGGATGTCTGAAAATAAGAAATTTCTCAAAGCACACTTTGATATTATTGCCTGGGGTTAGTAATATTTTTTGCTTGTTTGTTTCGAGACACAGTTTTACATGCAGTTCAAGCTTTGAACTCACTAGACAGCCCAGGCTGGCCTCCCGGGCCCTGGGAGTGCAACCACGAGCCATTATGCCTCGCTAAGGTGTGTTCTTACTGGGGGGGTGGACCTGGAATACCTTTCCCAAGGCTGTGAGACGCAGCCTGGTTCTCCTGGGGTTGTCATTTTTGCAGTGAACGGACTTTGGAGTCAGCTATACCGCCCACACCCAGCTCTGAGCTCTCCCTGCTGACCCGGGGTGCTGAGAGCAACCATGCCCAGCCCCGCCGCGTGCAGACACCCCATTTCTTCTCTCGGTGTCTTTTCTTTGCCCCAGCTTCTCTGCCACCCACATTTGACGGGGTTGGTTTGTTTGTTTGTTTTCCTTTTAAACATTGGATAGAAGGGTTCTGATGAGCAGGACATGCTTTATATCAGTTTGGCCCCCAGCAAATCGCTCTCTGAGTGATCCTAATCTGTCTTCTGTCGGCCGCTTAGGGGCTGTTTCTCGTACCTGGAGGCTTGCTTCCTCCAGAACATGTGCACGAAGCACTGGGATTGAGGAAAAACTCCTGTGCAGTTGTCTGAGACACGAGCTGTACTGACTAACTTTTGTTTGTGTTCTTGTTCTTGTTTTTATGGAATAAAATTTTAATTTGAGAGAATGGCTGACAGAAAAACTGAACTTACACATCGGCATTTAGCAAACATTGTCTGAACAATGCTTAAAGTGAACCAATCACTTTAAGGCAAACGACTGACCTATTACCAATGATGAAATCTAAGTAAGAATTAGAATTTTAGAAACTTGTATACACCATTCTGGAACTTGATAGGTTCCTAATACTTTACCATTAAGATTGGTAATGGTGGGGCCGGGGATTTAGCTCAGTGGTTCCTGTGCCTGCCTTGCAAGAGGAAGGGCGGGTTCGATCCCCTGGTAACCACATACAATACTGGGCGTGGAGACTCACCCCAGCAGCAACCAGTACCACATACCACAGTGCCGGGCGTGGTGGCTCACGCCTATAATCCCAGCACTCAGGAGGCAGAGGCAGGAGGATTGCTGTGATGTGAGTTTGAGGCTGAGCTCAGGGCCAGCCTGAACTACAAAGCGAGAGCCTGTCTCAAAAAAAAAAAAAAAAAAAAAAAGATTGATAGTGGTATTAGCAAATATATTTTTTACATAGGTAATGAAACATAAACATTGGAACATCTGCCGAACTCAGTGAGTCAACATTTTCCAAATGGATAATGTTAGCCTGGTGTGGTGGTCCATGCCTGTAATCCCAGCGCTTGGGAGGCTGAGGCAGGAAGAAAGCTGAGACAGGAGGGTGGCTCTGTAGTTGAGGTTAGCCAGGATCACATAGTTCAAGGCTACACAACCTGAACTACGTCTGAACTACATAGTGAGACTTAGTCTCAAAACAAAAAGAAAACAACAACAACAACAAACCCCACCAAGACTGATGCTTTAAATCACAAAATCATGCATGGATAATATATCCATTCAAAATATTGTATATAAGTTAATTAGATGTCTTGCAGGCAGTTAGACAGGGCCAGCCCTTAAGGAGCCAACTGGGGGGCCAATAAATTTATTGAAGGCCAGCATTGTAAAAGGAGAGAAACTATCATATTCACATAGGATAAATAACAATGATTGATATTCTCAATAGATATCAATCTCCTGAGTGGGGGACCAAGATCTTATTTACCCCTTCCAGAAAAGATCTGATTAAAAATCCTTGAACACTTGCTATGTGACTTGCTTTCCCACTGGATCCCCATGTAATCAATATTACCTAAGTACTATGCTTGTCATCTTATTGGTTGATCATAATTTTGTCCATCTTGTGATTTCTCATTGGACCAATATTACCTAACCAGCTGTATTTGCAATCTAATTGGTTGACTATAGTTTTGTTGCACCTTGAACCCACCTCATCTCATGGCTTTGCTCCATAAAACCCATTGGGAAGTGGGGCCCTTGGGGGTCCAACTCATTCTTCAATCCCCCTTCTGTCTCCCTAGACATAGACTTTCTTTCTTTCTTTCAGTAAATTTCTCTTAACCTCCGTTGTTCCTAGAATTCATTCCTTGATTTTAGAGAACACAAATTTGCACTTCGGATACCTAGTAGGTTTGGAAATTACATCTCTTTCGCCATATTAAAAATACAAGATAAACTGGTAGATGGTGTTATAAAAGGGTCTCGGGGCCAGGATGTAGCTCAGTGGTGCTGTGCCTGCCTGGCAAATGCAAGGTCCTGAGTTCAGGCCCCAATACCGGTGTGAAGGCGTTAAAAGTTCATTATATACTTTCAGGCTCTACAGCTAACCTTCAAGAAACTGCCACTCTTTAAATTTCAGTGTAGTGTCTAAGAAAAACATCCATTTACCTGGAAAGGCTAGTAAATAGATATACATCTTTTTCTGATAACATATGTGTAGTGTGGCCAGATTTCTTTTTATATTTAAATCAATTCAATAGATCACAAAAGAATAAATGTAGAAGCAGATATGAGAATCCAGTTTTGGGAGGTTGCTGGGGATTGAACCTGGGACCTCATTATGTAGGAATGCTCTTGCTGCTAAGCCCTATTCTCTAGTAATCCAGACTGACACATATGTACTAAAATGTAAAGCAATGCTTTTCTTCTTACCTTTTTTTTTTTTTTTTTGAGACAGGGTCTTACTTTGTAGTTTAGGCTGGCCCTGAACTCTCTATGTAGCTCAGGCTAGCCTCAAACTCACAGCAATCCTCCTGCCTCTGCCTCTGCCTCTCTAGTGCTGGGACTACAGCTGTGAGTCAGCATGCGTGGCATTGTAGTATGTGGTTATCGGGATCCAACTAGGGACCTTGCATTTGCAAGGCAGACTCTGGAACCACTGAGCTAAATCCCTACCCCTCTTACTACTTTTTCTACTTTGGAAAATAGTTATGTTTTGTAGGCAAGCCTGGGTCCAGGGCCCTACACTGGGGCAGCACCTGTGGCACCTGGTGGCCTTGTTATTTGTTCTCCCTGACGCAGGTGAAATAGGATGAATGACAACAAGGCAGGGAGTCACCTTAACACGCAAGCAGCCAGGGGCTCCTGCTTCTAGCAGGCAGAGGAGCTTGAGCCTTTTTTGGCTCCCCTTGCTTTTATTCACCCAAACACAGCAGAAGCAATAAAAGTAACACAAGATTTGGGCCTGGGATTTAGCTCAGTCGTTCCCACGCCTGTCTTGCAAGTGCAAGGGTCCGGGTTCGATCCTTGATAACCACATATCACAGTGCTGCATGGTGACTCAAGCCTGCCAACAATCAATATCACAAACCAGAATGCTGGGCGTTGTGGCTCATGCCTATAATCCCAGCACTCTGGAGACAGAGGCAAGAGGATTACTGTGAGTTTGAGGCCAGCCTGGGCTACGTAGTGAGCTCAGGGCCAGCCTGAACTACAAAGCCTGACCCTCTCTCAAAAAAAAAAAAACAAAAAAACCTACAAGATTCATCTGCTTTTCAATATCCAATAGTACCTTCTCTAGTAAACAACTTAACCTCAGCTGTATTCACTTTTCCTTAATATGCAGTCACCCTGAGTGCAGGCTTTTTCCTTTGTGCACAGGGGAGGCCAGTTAGGCTTCAATTCTCCACTGGTCTCCAGCAATGTTTATGTTAATAAGCAGTGAGATTATTATTTTAATAGAATATAATTTTGATGGAGTGGACACACATCACATAATTTACATTTCTTCTCAGTCCTTTATAACACTTAAGTGTCTAAAGTGGTAGAGCTCTGGAGTGGGCTAGTCCTGGGTCAGAGCCAATCTTCTACACGTACATCTTTCCAGGTTGTCATGTAATGACCTTATGTTGGCAGCTTGACATTGACCATATAAGAAGTATTTACAAAACTGGGCTGGGGATTTAGCTCAGTGGTTCTGGTGTCTGCCTTACCAGCACAGGGTCCCAAATTCAATTCCGGTAATCACTTACAACACTGGGCATGGTGTCTCACACCCACCAGCAATTAGTGCCACTACCAGGTGCTGGGTATGGTGGCTCATGCCTGTAATCCCAGCATTTGGAAAGCAGAGGCAGGAGGAATACTGTGAATTCAAGGCTCCCTTTGGTTACATAGTGAGCTCATGGCCAGCCTGAACTACAAAGCAAGACCATCTCAAAAAAATAAAAAAAATTGTGCTCATTTCAGCAGCACATTTACTAAAAAAAAAAAAAGTATTTACAAAACAGAGATCAGCAAATGCTACAAATCAGAGCTTTTCTAAAGAAGTTATTAGACAAGTATTAGAATATCACTTTGTAAAGAGAACCTGAGATCAAAATGTTAGCATGACATTGAGCTAAGGAGTGCCTCTAGCTGTCTCCTATATTTATCTTCCATTACATAATCTTTTAGAATCATCTTTTTATTTATTCAACAGATATTCATTGAAGGTCTGTTTTCTAGGCAATATGCTGGGAAAGGAAGCTGAGAAGATAAATAATTTAGAAGTATACCTGTCACTGTAGAGTCCTCTGTTTAGTGGGGATATGTGATAATTGTTATGCTACAGATTATTACTGATAATACCACAGGAATAATATCCCACCTGCACCAGAGGGTAGGAATCCTGGGAAAGTGCCTCTTAACATCCAGGCGGGAGACAGAAGCCACACTCAGAGAATTTAACACAAGGACTCATTAACCAGGTACAAAGTTATCACCTAGGCAACCAAAAACACTAAGTGAAAACATTAAGCTATGGGAGTAGCAATTGAAGGAAGCAACTACCACTTTCAGGGCAGTCGATTAAAGAGAAGAGGGTAGAATGACTAAAACTTTGAAGCTTCTGTAGAATCCTGTGGAGCTAAAATTCTAACACTGCATTTAAACTGCTGCTGTGGGAGAAAAATTGTGTGAAGAAAGTGTGCTGGGGTAGCACTTGTGCACACAAGAAGACAGCAGAGAAAACGTGTGGCAAGTGCCTTCATCCTCCTGCTGCTTTGCGGTAGTATCCTTCGAGAATATCCTATCAGTAGAATTTAACAGGAAGCCAGCTGGCAAAACAGAAATGTGGTTTGGAAAGTTGCTAAACAAGGACCATTAAGTGCAGTAGGAAAGGGCATATTACAGCGGAGAGATAATAGCTTGGTAACTGATACGGTCTAACTCCTGGCTGTTCAGTATCCACACTTACCCTACCGTACTTGCTCTTCCAACCACTACACCACCACCACCACCAACAACAACAACAAAATCCTCTCTATTTTTTTCTTAGCAAGATGCAATTATCCCTTAAATGACTGAATATACTTTTCCCTTTTCCCAAAAGGAGGGGACACCATGTGCCAATCATCACTCATGTGTGGGAGAGCCCAGACTCTTCTCTGGAGCAGGTCAATTATTCCTCAAATTCAGTCAAAATCTTATCTGAATTTTTTCCATCGAAGACTCAGTTATCAACTTGACACCCAGCAAACTTGTGAGATCGCGTATCCACCATTCTCTGTACATACACAGAAACATATAGTAAGACAGGAATAAAAGTACTAAAGCTACGGGCTGGGGAGTTAGCTCAGTGGTTCCGGCGCCTGTCTTGCAAGCGCAAGGGCCCGGGTTCATCCCCCGGTAACCACATACCATACTGGGCGTGGAGACTCACGCCCAGCAGCAACCAGTACCACATACCACAGTGCCGGGCGTGGTGGCTCACGCCTGTAATCCCAGCACTCGGGAGGCAGAGGCAGGAGGATTGCTGTGATGTGAGTTGGAGGCTGAGCTCAGGGCCAGCCTGAACTACAAAGTGAGACCCGGTCTCAAAAAAAAAAAAAAAGAAATAAGCAAAGTTCTTACCCAAATATTTTGAATGTCTTATTTATCAAATTGTGCTGATGCTGATCCATGGCTTTTGCAACAATATTCTTGAAATGGCAAGTTTATTTATATGGTTTTTGTTCAGGCCACTTCACAGATTATTTAATAAATACAAGGTTCGATTTTCATGTTGTGTGGTTTGCTCTATGAAGAAAAGATTCATACTTTTGCTATAGTGTGTATGCTGTCCAATTTGGCTTTCTCCAAAGTGCAGGTCACTCATCATAAGGATAGTTTGGTTTAATTGATTGTAATTATTGGAAGGAAAACTAAGCAATTTCTTTCTTGGTAAGGGAAATAAGAAGTACTATTACCTTTACCGCATCCCTTACCACCTCTACTGTACTTAAACTCTCTAGGTGTATTTTCTCATTTAAGTCTCATCAAGATGCCACTTTCAAAGAACGGAAATAGGCCTTAAAAAGTTAATGTTTTGCTGTGTAAATCATGTAGATACTAAAAAACAAAGCTGGAATTTGAACACGATAATTTACATCTGTTTAGCATTTTATAGCTTGCTAACTGCATTTACAAAGATTGTTTCACTTCATATTCCCAGCCAGTCTTGTGAGACAGTCAGGAGTAATTGTTGTATGTTTTAAAATGTGGGAGTGAAGACTTGGAAATGTTATTCAGCTAGCAGGCATCAGGGCTAGCTTCCGGATCTTTCAGTTAAGAGACAGCCATGGTCAGGAATGCATGTGTTTACTGTAAAACTGAAGTCTGTATAGTACAAAATAAAATGTAGATTTCATAACTGTCCTGACTTTTCAGCCCCCACCCAGCCCAGTCATTTCATTTTTATGTAATGAAGTTAAGATCATGGATGAAATGTTATAAACCAACCAAGTATTTTAAATATTAGAAGCATTTACAAAATATCAGGGATGATACTAGAAAACTTATATTCTCTGTTACTTATGCCATCACATTTGTAAACTGAAAAAAACAAAGCTTTTTTTCAATTAGAGTATTTTTTTCCTCAAAATTATGAGATAACCAAGTGCATTTGTCATATTCTGTTTAGTATAACTCAATTTATAAAGTTAATTTTAGGTGAAAATTATATCTGACTAGTGAGGAATGACTTCCATTTCTTTAGAACTATGGTTTCAATTTTTATCTTTTTCTGGTTGTTGAAATTGGACAAATATCATATTTTTTAGCTTTAAATGTTTCAAGACTTATCTTGAAATTGCCTTGACAGATGAAAAAAAGTTTCATAATCTAAAACAAAGTTGCTTTTTGATTAGTGGGGGTAATAGGAGGATGACAATCTGCTATAAACAGAGAAAAAATAAATTTAGAGGTTTTTTCCTCAGTAGTAAGGTACATATTCAAGTTCATTTTAAATTATGTTTAACTTGATTTTTATACAAATTGATAAATCAGAACCTCTAGCCAGTGGTTCCAAGAGCTAAACTAGTAGAGTAGATTACTTTGTTCAAACGACAGCCCTTTAAGACCTGTTTTAGCCACAAATGTAAGTAAGTAAGGTGAACACATTCCCACATCTACATGTAATCACATATAGTGCACATATGTGAGGTAGAGAATTTCCAGAATCTCCCTTAACTAAGAAAATGCTATCCATTTGCTACTGTTTTTGTATTAATAAAATTATGCATCCATGTTTTTCTATGTAAACATATATGCCTGAGTGCATGTTCATATATGTATTTATTCAAAAATAAAATCAAAGCTTCAACTTATGTTTGTAAATAACTACTGGATATTTGAGCACAGTTGTCTTTGACTGTGTAGAATGTAGTCCCTCAAATCAAACAATCATAAAAGTTTTTTGAGTATCTGCTTTGTACTTAGCTGTATATAAAGAGAAAAATTCAGAAATGTAAGAAATTCTGGCCTTTGTTTTTAAAAACAGGTACCATGCATTTGTGAACATGGGTATAGCAGGAAGTTTCAGATTTCCACAGAGTGGAATCCATCACTCTGGAAATCATCTTATGCTACTCAGTCCAGGCGAAGATGAATAGGCCTGGAGATACCAAGATTCCAGTTCTAGATATTTGCTACACGGATGTGTGCACACAAAGAAATGGAAGAAACAGATGAACTGCAATTTAAAAAAACCCAGAAAATCTTTAATTGGAAAGTTAGAGGCAAGAATCGAAAAGCTCTAGCTCCGGTAGCTGGAGGGGGTACAGTAGTACAGGGGTTCAGATGGGCTACTGTAAAGGCCTGAAGCCAGTGTCCAAGGATTAGCTCAGTAAGTGGAGTCTGGTTGGTCACTATCTCGGTCCTGGTGCCATAGTTCCAGAATCCTCAAGGCTGAAGGATAGTTTTGTTCCCAGGAAAAAGTTGTCTGGTGGTCTTTGTCACCTGGGGCTCGGCATTTCCTGGAATCTAGGTGACCACAGATTTAGGGCAATGGCTCCAGGCTTCTGGGCGTAACTGATTCTCCTATAAACCTCTTATCTTGTTGTCCTCAGTCTTACAAGGGGAAGAGAGCCTGTGTAGGGCATCTGGCATCTGTAAACCCAAGTGAAGACTCACACAAAAGCAGCTTTGGTCCCATCATCCAGTGCAGTGTCCCCTTCTCTGGCTGGAATACGCCGTGAACCTCAGCCTGTGGGGCCTAATCCTTGTGTGTTCTTTTCAGACGTATTACTTTTCTGCAGGTTAATTCCCACACTTTGTGTTTGTTGATGACACCATGCATGTTCCTAAACATAAAACTAAACACTGTGAACTCAGTATGCCTTTGCCCCAACATTGGTACTTCCACTATGTTCCTCGGAATAGCACTTCTTAAACTGTGGTGAGGGACTGGTTTTGTTTTTGCTTTAGTTTCAAATCTGTGATATAGGGAGAAGAGATATAACTCTCAGATCTGCTAGATATTTTAAACAGGAGTTTGTGTTCTCTAAAATTAATGAATTCTAGGAACAACAGAAGTTAAGAGTAGAAAAATTTACTGAAAGAAAGCTTTTAAGAGAGACAGAAGTGGGACCAGCAAGTGGGTTGTTCCAATATTTTTTGTAATAGCAGAAAACTGGAAAGATTCCCCAAATCTAGGAACAGTAGAATAAATGCATAGAGAAGAGTATTTTTAGTACAATAGAATTTTATAGGTATAAAAACTGCTATGGCTATAGGCACACATGAATAAAGGTCAAAGACGTAAGTTTGAAAAAATTAAAAAATATTCTTAGTTACCTTTCTCATTGCAGAGGCAAAATACCTAACACTCAAAGTTAAAGGGGGAGAGGTTTAAGGTAGCTCGCAGTTTGTAGAGGTTTTAGTTTGTATTTGGCTGTTTCCAGGGCAGCATGGCATGGCAGAGGAGAAACATTCATGGCAGGCAAAAGGTAAAAGGCATAGGCTGGGGATTTAGCTCAGTGGTTCCAGTGCCTGTTTTGAAAGCGCAAGGGCCCAGGTTCGATCCCCTGGTAACCACATACAGTACACACACCCAGCAGCAATCAGTACCACATACTACAGTGCCGGGTGTGGTGGCTCACGCCTGTAATCCCAGCACTCGGGAGGCAGAGACAGGAGGATTGCTGTGAGTTTGAGGCTAGACTGGGCTACATAGTGAGCTCAGGGCCAGCCCAAACTACAAAGTAAGACCATGTCTCAAAAAAAAAAAAAAATGTGGGGGGAAGGCAGAAGGCAGCAAGAACCACTGTTGGCCTCTTTTTGTCTTTTATATTCTGTCCAGGAAAGGGCAGGTTTCATTTATACCCGCGGATGTGTGTGTGGGGGGCTGACCATTACCCATTTTCTGAACTCTACCAATCCCAGCATCACACACTCTAGATCCTGCCATCTGTTAAAAACTCTACTATGTTCCTCTGTTATGACTGCATGAGGCTTTGGGGGGACATCTAGACACAAGCCAAACAAATATAGTCCGTGGGATTTTACTTCAATAAAATATATATGATATATATGGAAAGGAGTGAACAGCTGAATATTTGGTAGTAGGACTAGTTTTAGGAGAGTAAGGATGTGATACAGGTAAGGCCTCTAGAAGTTTCAGATTATATTCCATTTATTAACTGCTGGTGAATGTATAATTATTTGTTTTATCAATAGTGTTTAAATGGTACATATATAATGTATGTTATTATATATGCATAATTGTCCTAGCTATGGTTCACATTGCTGATATCTAGAGTTAAAGGGGGAAAGGTTTATTTCATTTACAGTTTGTAGAAGTTTCAGTTCATAGTCAAGGCAGAGTGGCACAGAAGACAGTCATTGCAGAGAAGAAACAGTTTATAGGGGCAGAAAGTAGCAAAGCAAGTGAAAGACCTTAGCAGCTTTTATCAGCTCCAGCTCCTTTTTTTTGAGACAGGGTCTCATTTTTTTAGTTCAGGCTGGTCCTGAACTGAACCTCGAACTCACAGCAATCCTCCTGCCTCTGCCCACCTCCCCCATTGTTGGGATTACAGGGGTAAGTCACCATACCCGGCACTGTGGTATGTGGCACTGATTGCTGGTGGGTGTGAGTCACCACACCTGGCATTGTTGTATGTGATTACAGGGATCCAAACTGGGACCTTGCGCTTACAAGGCAGGCTCTGGAACCACTGAGTTAAATCCTGGGCCCAGCTCTTTTTTTTTTTTTTTTTAATATTTTAATTTTTTAGTTTTTTTAAGGTAGGCTCTTGCTTTGTAGTTCAGGCTGGCCCTGAACTCACTATGTAGCCCAGGCTAACTTCAAACTGATCTTGGGGAGGTAGAAGCCGATCCCTAACCATTGTGTTTTCAAGGGAAAAGAGAGTCATATAGTTTAAGCAATGTTTTGAAGCTACCAGTTATCTCCTCCTTTCCAATGATTTACCTAATCTCCTCTCCCTTCTGAGACTGACCTACTCCCTCCCTGTCTTGCTGCCTTACTTAGTCCACACTCTTATCCTTGCATGAATCTCACAGTAGTATTGTTGGCTCAGTTCTCCCTCATGAGGCTCAAAGCTCTCTGAAGACACGGTTCAAACCTCCGGTGACTTTATAGCTCTCTTTCCATTGTTGTGCTTGGAATAAGTTGCTGGCTGTGTAATATTATTAAACTCAACAAAAGAAGCAACAAAAACTTTTAGATACAGTAAAGACATTTGGAAGACATGTGGCATCTATAGAAACTGAGTAGTTCAAGTAGCTAGTCTTCATGTAGAACTGAGTCAGTGTATTTCCACCATATTTAAATATAAGATCTTGAGATAATACATTATCTCATTAAAATGTAAAAACATTACATAACACAATAAACATCATAAATTTGTAATGTCTGGCTTCCACATATTCTCTGTGTGCCACTTCCACCATCTCCATTCTCCTACTAACTCAGGGTATAAACCTCAAACTTGCTATTTCCAATGGTAAATTATCTGCCTCTTGCCCTAGAATGTTGGCATGCAGGCTCTAGACTACAATGGCAGAACCAGACTTGGTCAGGCTAACGGAATATTTGCTGATTTCAATCTTCTGTTATAAAGAATTAGAAAACATTTCCTTCTCATAAGCTATCAGGCAGCTTGAATGTCTGCAAAATAATCCCTATCAGCACCCATAGGCACACAGTAGCAATTTCCCTGTGGCAACTAAACGTTTGCAAACTACCGATATGATAATCTCACATGGTTTCTCAAGTCTTTTTTTTTTGAGACAGGGTCTCGCTTTGTGGTTCAGGCTGGCCCTGAGCTCAGCCTCAAACTCACATCACAATCCTCCTGTCTCTGCCTCCCGAGTGCTGGGATTACAGGCGTGAGCCACCATGCCTGGCACTGTGGTATGTGGTACTGGTTGCTGCTGGGTGTGAGTCTCCACACCCAGTATGGTATGTGGTTACCGGGGAATCGAACCTGGGCCCTTGCGCTTGCAAGACAGGCGCCAGAACCACTGAGCTAACTCCCCGGCCCCGGTTTCTCAAGTCTTTAGACTTCTCCAGACAGAGAAGAAAGGGCCTTTTTCTTTTCTGCTGCTACCGGCTCTTCTGGGTTTTGAGTGGTAGGTCCGTATTAAAACAACTGACCCGTTTTGTTAGAAACGTGGTAGCGCAAAACTTTAGGGCAGGGGCAGTTGATCCTGTGAGTATGATCTAGAGATGCAGATTGTTTTCAGATTAGTTTGGTAGAGATAAATGTAAAATTTGGCAAACATTTGTCCACTATCTGTTGAAGAGAAAGAAGATAAAGAAGAGGAGTAGAGGTGGGGCCGGGGAGTTAGCTCAGTGGTTCCGGCGCCTGTCTTGCAAGCGCAAGGGCCCGGGTTCGATTCCCCGGTAACCACATAACAATACTGGATGTGGAGACCCACACCCAGCAGCAGCCAGTACCACATACCACAGTGCCGGGCGTGGTGGCTCACGCCTGTAATCCCAGCACTTGGGAGGCAGAGGCAGGAGGATTGCTGTGATGTGAGTTTGAGGCTGAGCTCAGGGCCAGCCTGAACCACAAAGCGAGACCCTGTCTCAAAAAACCTAAAAAAAAAAAACAAAAAAGAAGAGGAGTAGAGGGAGGATGAGAAAAGAGGAGGAGAAGAAAGGAGGAAGAACGTGGAGAGGAAGAACAAAAAGAAATGAAAGCACACACAAGAGTGGACCATAGTTTAATTGATTGATTTCCCCATAAAATATCCAATCTAAGTTGCCTTGGTTTAAGTTAACCTATTGACTCCACTGTTTTGTTTTGGGTTTTTTTATGAATTAACAGGAAATATAGTCTTAAAAACCAAGCTTATATCCAAATCACAGTTTCATTCTCCCTCCTGAACATGGAATCACTATGTAAAACAGTGGGTAGGAGAACAGGAGAGTCAGATTGTTGGATTTTAAAAACCCTCTATTCCTCTAGTTTCTCTGTGGGAATCAAGCTACTTACTCTCGAAATTTCTGTATTTCTGCATCTGTGTTGTAGTAATTACCACTTGTGTGTGTTATGAGCATTAGAATTATGTCAATACATACAAATCACATAGCACGATGTTTGACACTTAATTGTTGATTACATCATGTGAATTCACTGCAAAGATAATGACACTTTGCATCAGGGGCTTTCACTTGCAAAAGAAGGAGGGGCCTTAGTAGAGTGCTTATGCGCTGTTTAGTTTTGTGTGTCCATTGACCAGCTAAAGGATGCCCTGATAGCTGGCAGGACATTTCTGAGTGTGTCTGTGAGGATGTTTGCTGAGGAGATTAGTATCTGAATGAGTAGACTGAGTAAAGACCTTACATCCTGGGCCGAGGATTTAGCTCAGTGACACCGTGCCTGCCTTATAAGCACAGTCATAAGTTCAGTCCCTGGAACCCCCCCATAAAAAGAAGATACATCTTCACCAGTGTGGGTGGGCATCATCCAGTCCTTTGAGGACCTGACTAAAACCACAGAGTAGAAGAAAGACAAATTCATTCTTTGCTTAAAGTGATATCTAATCACCCTTCCTTGGACATCGGCTCTCCTAGGTCTTGAGTTTTCAGGCCTGGACCACAACGACATCATCAGTGTGTCAATCAGTGTCACTGAAAGGATTGGTTTACTTTGGCACAATTTGGGGGGTTTCAGTGTATGACCACTCAGTCCTGTTGCATTGGGCCCGTGTTGGCACAGGTCACGATGCCCGGGATATGTGCTAAAGAGGCCTCTTCACATCATACATCGGTGTCAACAGAAGGGAAGATCCCTGGGTCCTAATGCCTCCTTCCAGCGCACATCCTCAGTCACCCAACTTCTCCCTGCAAGCCCCACCCTTTAAAGGCGGCACCATCTCCCAGCAGTGCCAGTGTGGGCACCAGGTTTTACACATACGGACCTTTGCGGAGAATTTAAAGTTCAGACTACAGAAGCACCCTCTTGATATCCATAAGAACTTTTATTAAGGAATTAACAGAAATTTCAGGTAGAAATTAGTGAGGCATAAAATAAGAATGATAAAATGTGTGATGAAATCAGTGGGATGTTTCCAACATCAAGAAACAAATTGTAAAAAAACCCCAAAACGAATCGTTGCAAAAGCAGTATTTTTCCTTAAAGAAAAAGATACATTTTTAGTAGAATAGGCTCTTAGATTGTTGAATTAATTAAAGGGAAGAAGTCAGAAGAGCATATTGAGAAAAAACAAATTTATTGATGATTGAATACAAAACACTGATGGAAACAAAGATAACATAAAACTCAAAAAATATGAGGGAACATATGGCAAGTTAAATAATGAATATGATAAATTGTCGCTTGTACCCTGCATTTTTACACCTAATACACAGAAAAAGCTTGTCACGTGTCTTCTTAAACCAGTCATCAATCTTAAAATGTAATGTGATATCAATAATGAAGGTAAAACTGAAACAATTTTAAATACAATAATTTTTCTAAATCTCCAAAGTTGATCAGCCATGTTGGAGAAATGACCGAATTTTTAAAAATGTTTTCCACAGAGAATTATAATATTGTTAAATGAAGGGGTTACCAGGGAGTATGGCACCAAAACAGTTGGCAAAAAATGTCAGACAATTCATCAGTGTGAAATACTTGGGCGTTTCCAGGCTTTTGGTGTTACAGGCACAGGAGAGTTTATTTTGCAGCCGTCTCCTTCTTGTCTCCTTCCTCGATGCTCTTGTAGGAGGACTGACAGGCTTCCTTTCTGTGGAACCTGAGCTCACTTCAATGGTGGCTGAAGAGAGAGCATAATAGGCAGAATAAAAACCTCCTCAAATGGTCTACACCCTGATCTCCAATCGTGTGAACTTGCTATACTAAGTAGCAAGAGGCAATTATGGTTGCTAACCGGCCGATCTTGAGATAAATTACTGTGGATTCTCGGGGTGGGTCTGCTGTAATCACAGGGTTCTCATAAGTGCAGCAGAGGCAGAAGAATCTGGGGGTGAAGAAGGACTGGAAGGTGCTATGATGCTAGGCTTGCAGATGAAGGAGTGGGGCAGCCAAGCAGTGCAGTGGCCTAGACACAGGAAAGGGAAGAATTAGGTTCTCTGAGCATCAAGGGAAGACAGCCCTACTACAGCTTGACTTTAGTCTCAGTGAGATTTATTTTGAACTCTTGCTTCTTTTAACTGAAAGAGAATCAATGTGTATTGTTTTAAACCAGTAAGTCTGTGGTACTTTTTACAGCAAAATGAGAAGCTAATCTATAGATTATGTGATCATCGATGCTAATTCATAAAGGCAAGAACAGCACTTGCCTGTTTTTTTTCAGCTCCAGCACAAGCCACCAGGAAGCACAGTGATCACGTAGACAGGCCACAGGGGAAAGTGTTCTGCCGCCAGCCTTGGGGAGGTCCCGCCCTCAGTCCGCCCTGACTGTAAACAAGGGCGTCCCAGAGGACAGTGGCCCAGCCATCCTCTGACTGCAGCTTCCGGAGTCTGGAGCAAAGACTGTCTGCCTAAGCTCAGCCACCTCAGAACTGCCAGAGAGGGTGACAAACTTAGTGTTGGCTAAAGCCACTACATCTGGTTGTGATTCACTGCACAACAACAGCTAGCTAGAGCAGTGAGTATATTCAACTTTTAAGAATTTAAAATTTGTTTCCTTTCAGATATTCACTTTCATATATCATTCAGTGTGTGCAAATTCTTTTTTCCTACAGACAGCCCTCCAAAACGTCTTCAGTTCCCCTCCTGCGAATCTGGTTTTTCTCCTGCATGTAGCCACAATTTCTTTTTCGGAATGTAGTTGAAAATAGAACATATGCAATTAAATAGACTTATACATCTTGGATATAAGGCAATCTTTCTTTGTAGAAGCTGCAAAAACACTTCATTTTTGAAACACTTTCTAAATGTTAACAAAAGCAAATTTTAAGCTTGCATTTCTTATTCATATCACTTTAAATGTCAACTGCCTTTCCATTTGAGATCAAAATAAGAAATCATTACTTTCACAGACAGTAAAACTGCTTTTGGGAAGAAGATGATATATTCAACAGATGTCGCTCAAAAGATTCTTTGCTAAAGTATCAACTTCACATAGTTCTCTGATGTCAAGAAAACACACGAAATATCTGACTTAGGGTTTTGGGAACAAATTATGAAAGAATGTGTTGTATAAATATAATGTACACTGTTCTAGAATGTAGTCTGGGCCACTAAAAATATATTTACTTTGGAAACTGGCATGGTATGGCGGGCCTGTGGCTCCAGCTATCTGGGACCCCCCCAGGTGAAGCAGGAGGGTGCCTAGACCTAGGAGTTCAGGGTCAGCCTAGAAGATCTCATGAAAGAAAGAAAAAAGGAAAAGGAAAGAGAGGAAGAAAAACATGGGTATGTGGGGCACTCGGGACAGATCCACCACTGTCAGATAATCAGCTCTACTTTCAGGGAGGGCTGCACTCTGCACAGCACGTTCCTTTCCTACACTTTCCTCACCTTGTTGGAGCTACTTCATTTCATTTCAGTTGACTTTCAGGATAACACAAAGTACTTTGGGTAATAAAGTAATATGTTGGTCACAGAGCCAAAGGAGCACTGAATTCTGGGATTTCAGAGCTAGTTTACACAAGGCTAGCTCTCTTGCCAGCTAGTAGAACTGGGAGGGGCTAAACCAGCTGGCTAGAAAAACTGGTCCTCTTGCTGTCGTTAAGGTTTCTACAGTGGGGATAGCCCCCACCACTGGCCTGGCACATCAGTATCTGTGTCGTGACTGACACTAATTCTTGCATAGATTGGAAGAAAACAAACCTTCCCCCAGAAGGATGCAGTGCATCTATCATTAACAACAGCAACACAATACCTACATGGTAAGTCAACTGTAAAACAATGGGCTTGCTGATTGTCGGTTTGAGCCGGTCTTATCCATGAGAAAGTCAGAAAACTATTTGAGACTATCTGACTTATTCTGGTGAATATTTGAGGAAAGGGATTGTCTGACATAAATCATCATTTTTCCAGGTTCACATTCAACAATGAGCTCTGCTTTGAAAAACTTGAATCACCATAAAATGGTACTGTGGGTTGGTATTCATCTTCCCTATTCCTCTCTGGAACAGGCATTTCCTTCTCTCTTACAGGATCTACTGGCAGGGTTAACTGAAGCAGAAGTTTGGGTGCTCACGCTACTTTCAGAGACAGAAAACATTCCAGACAGGGAGCCAGAAATAGTGAGAAAAGATGGAGGACAGCATAGCCTCCAGCCGGTTTTACAAACCTTGATTGTGAGATTCCTTCCTTTGGAGCTGCTTTCTACTAACGTTCTGTGATGGGATTAGAGGTGTAGCCTCCTCCACTTGCTTAGAGAAGCAACAGCATTGGGAAAAATTCTAACAGCTTGCATGTGTTGAACAAACTCCTTTCACAAATATGTGCATTTAGTTGTTACATGGGAAGTAGATAATGGGCCATTTAAAATTTTTCCTCCTTAGGCAGAACTCACATTCATACAAATTATTCAAAGTCCCAAAGGTACTATCTAGTGAGTTGGAAACCTGGGTCAGATCCCACAGACATAAGAAGGTATGTTCTGGGATCTTGTTTTACTTACATGTTTGTATCCCCGGGGCCTACTTCCACAACTAGCACTTGGTGTGTATTTACTATATGTCTGTTGTATAAAAAAGCTAGGATTTGTTGTGACAGCCCATCATTTTGAGGAGAAATATTACGTCTAGAGAGCTGCGGTGATCTAGATGCCTTATGCACTCAGGGAAGTCTTCCTATATATCATTTAGGGTGACCCTTTTGACCTGCCCTATTTTCTTCTCAAGCAGAAGCTTATGTTCAAATGAGTTGTAGCATACACCTTGCCAGTTAAATTTGCTGAATGCAGGCACTGTTTCCTGTGGGTGCCCCATGGCTTACTTCCCATTTGTCCCCACCTTCTAGTTTCAGTCTCAGATGGCAAGAGGACAACAAGCTCTGTGTCAGGCCTTCACAGAGCTACTGGGGGCGGGGCATATTACCCAGCCCCACTGCATCTGAGTGCTGTGCTGCAGAAGGCCAAGTATCTTACGGTAAAATATGTCCCCTCAACATTTTTCTTGGGGGCTGCCCTGTATCTGAGTTCCTTATTTCATATGGGCACATGTTACAGGAAAGTCCCTCTCAAAAACTGACTGGCAAAGGCTAAAATGTAGCTAAGAGAAAAGTTAACAATAAATCAGCAGAGAAAACCCACACAATTCTCCTTTCCCTCAGAATATCATCGTGAGAAGGAGAGGTTTAGGAAAAATAAAGGATTATGCAACTTCTAAACCAATACTTTTCATTACTGCTGTCCTTTAACCTTAGAGACAGCTGGGTTAACACGGTCAGGCTCTGTGTTGCGCAGCTCCGCCATCTCCTGTGCTGAGCTGGGCTGCACAGGTAAGAGCTCCACACCATTCACCAGACTTCTTGTCCTATTCCTGAGAACTTTGTATGTTGTTCAAGAGGCTATCTGCAGAATGGAGCATCAAATGCCAGTTCCACAGAATGGCATACTTTTAAATACTTTCTGAAGGCTAGGGACTTAGCTCAGTGGTATTGTACCTTCCTTGCAAACACAGGGGCCTGAGTTTGGTCCCTGGTTCCATCAACACCCCGCCCCCCCAGACCCCATTGTTTACTAAACAGTCGTCTAAGCAAGGACAAATTTGAGGTATTTTCTTTTTGGTCTTATATATTGCTATTTTAAAATTTCCCACCCCATGATTTTATGTTTCTTCTTTCACATCATTAATTTTATAGTTTGTGTTCCTTTTCTACCTTTACTTTCTTATCTGAAAACAAAAAAAACGAAACTTCTCAGCCGCCTTCGTGTTTTGGTCACAAACTCTTCCTCCTCGGTGTGTATTCGTCCAGCTGCTCTGACCATGACCAAACACTGCCTCTCTCTCCTCTGTACATGAACCGTCATCTACATTCTAATCTTCATCAAATTAGATGGCTGTCCCTATTTATACTTATTACAATGGATTCCTGGCCAGAAGATGATATCAAGTAAAAGCAATAGTTGCTATGTTGTAAAGGTCAAAAACAAGGATTGAATAATGAGGTATGTAAATCAATTAAAAGCACTGTGCTAGCTTTATTTTGCAAAACCCTCATGGTCACACCTCTCTGAGGTCCTGTCCACTTGCCGCCAGTGTGTAAAGGAATCTCTTTCTAAAATCCCTGTCCTGCTTTGGAAAGGAGCGCTGTTGCTAAGGCTTTAGGAGCTTTCCCGTATTTTACAGGTAAGAAGACAGAACACATACTGAGGAGCAGACAAAAGAAGTCATTTCCCAGGGGCTGATGGTTTAGATTAGAACTCACCAAAGCCCCATTTACCAATTTGTTTGGCAGGAGGTGGGGATTGTGGAGGTTGAAAGTAAACCATAAACAAACATTTCAGGGGCGTTTCCCCCACTGCTCCCAGAGTCCGTGTGAAAGTTTTTTTGGCCTAAGGCATCTATCTGGTTGGTTTGCTTTTTTGCCCCGCCTCGGGAGAGGTGTCAACCTTAATATCGACGCTAATTATAATGGACAATAAATGATAATTTGTGGGGGACCGGGAACCTAGCAGCCGTCATTAAAACAAGAGCACAACTGTAGCTCCGGAGGAACGCTGTTGTAACCACCAGACGTTGACTCCTCATCACTGTGCTGATGTTACTGATAAGCCTCTTTCTTGAATTTATTTTTAATTGAAAATTTTCAAGGTACAGAAAGGTAAAACAATATAGTGAAATTGCCATTGTTTTTGCCCATCTTGCCTCATCTACTCTTTTTTTCATTCAGGGTTGGAAAAAATTTAAAATATCAAAACGACAGCATTTTACTCATGTACAGTTCAGTAAGCACTCTGAAGATGTTACAGTCACTAGATTAATTATTGCAAAACAGCCTTGCAGGACGACATAATAGAGCATAGAACATTTTCCTCTAGAGAAATCAGTTGTTACAAAGGCGATCTAGCTGTTCCTTGCGACTCCAGCACCTTCGTGTCCCAGGCCGAGGTACAAAAGGAGAGAAGGGACAGACACCCGGGCAGGTAACAGTGGCAGCCCATCCCCCACCGAGCAAGCGCTACGCTGATCCCTGCGTTGCTAAGGCCCCGAGGAAGATAGAGCAGGAAGAGCCAATCACAGGCTTTTGGCGTCCACCCACTAGCCAATCCAGATTCTCGAGCGAATGGGTTCCTCCCTCTTCCGCTCGCCCCACCCATAGCCAATCAGATAGCCAGTTCCTTTGGGCGGACTTTTCAAAACAGCGAAAACAAAATAAATCTGGGACCTTTAAAAGGTGCAAGGCGACTCAGCACCATCTCCTTCCGCTCCTCACCCTCTCGTTTTCCTTCTTTCACCTGAAGGTCCCTCGCAGAATAAACCTGACCCCCAGAACCCACCATCCGTCGGGGGGGAGAAAGAAGGGAAACCGGGAGGTCCGCGGTCACAGCTGCTGGACATCGTCGCACAGTTTTGGGACTCTTTTTTCATGGCCGTGACGACGACGGATCCCTCCGCGGGAGTCACGTGCCCCGCCCCTCGGGGGCGTAGCGAACCCAAAACAAAAACACTGGCAGTGCGGCGCTCGCCTCGCTGAGGCAGCGGGTGTCGAGTGGGCACCGTGTCAGGCGGAGGGGCCGTGATGAGCCCGGGGCTGTGAGGCCGAGGCCGCGGCGGCAGGGAGGGTCGGATGCCGGGCCTCGGGCGACGCTGAAGCGGCGGGTCCCCCGACCTCGGAGACGCCGAACGCCGCGGGGTGCGTCTCAGGCACAGTGAGTGGGAGCCTCGGGAGCATCCGCGGGGACAGGGAGGGAAAGAGGAGAGGGCGGTCCAAGTCGGGGTGCCCCGCGACGGTGGCCAGGGACCGCCACCGCCGCCGCCTCACTCGGTGGCCGCTCTAGCGGGGCCGCTCGGACTGACGGCCTGGGTCCGCGCCCGGGCCGAATCCCGAGCTTCGGTGAGGTTGGCGTGGGGCGGCCTGCAGTGGTGATCCTCTGCGTCCGCGGCTCCCCAGATCTGGCATCTGCCCCTTGGATTCGGAAGAGGAGGGGGAGCAGTGGGTTGGATTCCCCCGCGGGGCGGAGCTCTGGGTCTCCTTCCCGTTCTTTGTTCGGTCGGAGACTTTTCTTCTCTCTGTTGTTTGTTGTTGTGCAGCGCGTTCCCCAGCCAGTGGCTCTCGATGTCCCCCGAGCAGAAACTCCCCCTCCCGCTCGGCTCTGAGGAGGGGCCCGACCGGGGGACCCCGAGTTTGTGAGCCACCTTCGGCTGGGGCTGGCCGGTTGGAGCCAGCGCCGGCTGGCGGCGGTGACCAGATCCCACCCCCTGCCACACCTCCTCGGCCGTGGGGAGGCTCCCTTGGGGCTCTGGTGGACGTGACGGGTCCCTTCACCCGCCTTTTCTCGGAGTGTGTTGAGGGCCCCCTCCCTGGAGGTACTTGCACCAGCCCGATTCTGCCCTATTCCCCATCCCTGTCACTAGCTTCTGTCACCTGAACCGTTGTGGTGTCTTTGCTGCAGATGAAGGATTTGGGGTTCGAGTACTTGGCCGATCGTGAAGGAGTCCAGCTTCTCCGATTGTTGAGCTTCTACCTAGAACAAGAACAGAAATTCCAACCTCGAGAAAAAGGGCTGAGCTTGATTGAGGCGACCCCAGAAGTGAGTTGGCAGAGCGGTGAGGGTTTCAAGCACCTGAGACCTGGGGGAAGCACTCCCTCCTTTGAATCAAGAAAGTCTCTAAATACCACCGAAATTGGACTTTGTGGTGAATAAAATAACCTCAGTACTATACATGGTTGCGCTTTTGTTAGCAGGAACAGAAATAATACGTACAGAGAAATGTTTCTTCAAATGTTGGCACCCTTAACCCGCAGCTGCTAGGGGGAGACCAGTTTATTATCTATTCTTTGCCTATGAAGTATTTATAGTTGTATCTTAAGGGATTTTAGAGAACTAAAAGTAAAGAATCCTCTATCTGTTCCAAGGGAGTTAAATTATATTTGCTGTAACTCTCTGAAATACAGCAAGTGTTCACTTTATAGTGAATAATCTTTACGATGTATAGTTTTAAAAAGTAGTGGTTTATAGCCTTTGTTAACTGATAACAATTTTTCTTCTCCATATTGTTGATAATTAAGGGGGGAATCCATTCACTGAATTTTTATTCATCTAATTTTAAGAAAATGATAAACCTTAACTCATGGTTTTTATTGCAGAATGATAACACTTTGTGTTCAAGATTGAGAAATGCCAAAGTAGAAGATTTAAGGAGTTTAACTAACTTTTTTGGATCTTGCACTGAAACGTTTGTCCTGGCTGTTAATATTTTGGACAGATTTTTGGCTCTTATGAAGGTATTCAATCATTTTAAAAATACATCTTCATTTTTCTATGTCCAGTGCCTAGTAAACAGGGTTCAATAAATATTTATCAAGTGAATCAAATAATCAAGTAATGCCTGTTTTATATGTAAATCTCTGTAATTAGAATCGTGAGCCTTAGTGCCAGACTCAAACTACAAAATTAAGTATATTTTGTATGTTAAGTAGGGTTTTGCTATACCTCTTAAATATTTCTTTGGAAGATAGGACAGAAAGGAAGCTATAATTTTTTTAGATTCTTGATATATATGTATTGCCTTCAAAATACAGTTTTCATTTCTCATGTTTCAGCTGGAGCTTAGCTGTTTTTAATACCAAAATATGGCGGCTGAAATACAGACCTATAGTAAAGGTGTCTTGCAACCTTCTCTTCTTCTCAAAGCAGAGAGCCACAGTCTTATTAACAATCACCAGCAACTTAGAAAAACGTAGCTCTTCCGTCAATAGGATTGCTGTCAGCTGCGGGGTCAGTCCTGGGCCAGGGGAGAAAAGGCAGCCATCTGTCTGGCAGCTTTGTATATGTCCCACAGGCTGCACAAACTGATGTTTTTTTTCTGGGCACCATCAAAGTATGGATTTCTGCAGAGAAAGATAAAATATAGGGAATAGTTTTTATATCCAGAGAAATAAAATTATTTTTGGTGTTAAAAAGCTCTTGAAAGAGATATTGTTTTGAGTTTGATAAGTCTCGAATACAAAATATAAAACTGCTAGAAATCCAGCTTTTGAACCTGCATTGAATTTTTTTTTCCTCCATATTTGAATTAAGTGATTTAAAAGCTCACAAAGTCTTTCTTGTTTTAAGGGAAATCAAGATCTGCAATGTAAAAATGAGTATAATTGTGGGTAAGGACAAGATAAATACAGACGTGCAAAGCAGCTTGATTGTCTTAAAATACTGTCATTACAGTATTCTTTTGAACTTTTGCTTTGCTAAAACTCAGTAACAGTTGTTAAAATAATCTTTTTTGTTGTTTCAGGTGAAACCTAAACATTTATCCTGCATTGGAGTCTGTTGTTTTTTGCTGGCTGCTAGAATAGTAGATGAAGAATGCAATATTCCATCCATCCATGATGTGATCCGGATTAGTCAGTGTAAATGTACTGCTTCTGACATTAAACGGATGGAAAAAATAATTTCAGAAAAATTGCACTATGAACTAGAAGCTACTACTGCCTTAAACTTTTTGCACTTATACCATACTATTGTGTTTTGTCATACTTCAGAAAGGTCAGTGAGATTAAATAAGTCTTGTACTTTAGTACAATAAGCAGCACTAAATGTCCATAAGATTCATATTTTTACTTTGTTTACATTTCCAACTTGGACTTTAAACGGTGTGTTTTTAAAGTTGTTTAAATCTTTGCCTTTTTTTTTTCCCTAATGTATAGGAAAGAAATACTGAGTCTTGATAAGCTAGAAGCTCAGCTGAAAGCTTGTAACTGCCGACTTGTCTTTTCAAAAGCAAAAGTAAGTCTGTTTCTTGGTGTGTGTTCTGCAGTTTGTTTTGAATTTTTAAAAATTTCTTTTCTTTTTTCTGTAGCCATCTGTGTTAGCTTTGTGCCTTCTCAATTTGGAAGTAGAAACTTTAAAATCCGTTGAATTACTGGAAAGTCTCTTGCTTGTTAAAAATCATTCCAAGGTAAATATCTTCATTTCTTATTTAAAACAAGGTATTTTTCCTGGTTCAATTTTCTCTAACACTTTATGAGGTTGTGTGTGTGTGTGTGTGTGTGTGTGTGTGTGTGTGTGTGTGTTGTGTCTAAAGTGTAGTTCTTCAAATGCAGCTTTGACCTGAACACTATTAAGGTGAAGAGAGCTCTGTCCCTTAGCCCAGCATTGTTATGCACTTAGGTGTCCCTTCTGCAGTATTAATGCCAGGTGGTAATCCGGCTGTATGCACTGCCACATGGATGCTGTTCAGAATTCATTCTAGGGGCAGATTTGATACCCCAAAGGGCTAAGATGGGATCCTGTCCTATGTACGGTGGTGAATAATTATCACATTAACCAAAGTACTAGCAGTGTTTTTTTTGGAAGCCTTTTAGGAAGGCCAGCACTGTGAAAAGTTTTTACAGACATAAAAAGATATAAATAAACAAAAACATGGTTCTATTTCTTGGACTAGTGGTCTAATTGGGGAAATATAAAACAACAGTGCCAGAAAAGAATGAATATAGGAAGTACTTTTGGGTTGTTAGTGAAAAAGTAGGGCAGGTCAAGAGAGACAAGAGACTGGAGCTGAGGAATCTGTTACAGTGAAGGTTTGAAAGAAATTGGTAGCCTATGGCAGGGCATGGTGATGCAGACCTTTAAATCCAGTAATCTAGGAGGCTGAAACAGGAGGATTTTGAGTTTGAGCCCAATCTTGGCTATGTAGCAGTGTAGTTGAGACCCTATCCCAGAAACGACATAGAAAGGGATGGGGATGTAGCTCAATACAAAACCCCTGAGCTCAGTTCTAAGCGCTACAGAAAATAAAAAAGTAAGAAACGGGTGGGCTAGGCAGGTTTGGCAAGTCCTTGAGGCCAGGCTTTCAGATGGAATGTGAGGCAATAGTCATGGGAGTAAGGGTGTGTAACTCAAAGTTTTGGAAGCCAGACATGAGAATAAAGGAAGGAATTGAAAATGACTGACTTTGGACCTAGTGCTGGAGAGAATATTGATGTCACTGAAAGCAACTCAGGACAACTTGATTTGTGTTGAAATAAGTTTGATTTTAGATGCTTGTGCACCCAGGTACGTGGATGTTGTGGGAGTGTTTGGTCGCCGGTAGTGAAAACTCAGATGATGAAACATGGTTAGAGGGTGCAGTTTGGAATTTTTCATAAAGAAGTGACTGCTGAAACCATAAGAGCTTGAATCTGAAGCTTAGGGGTCAATTAAAGCTATGAAGTTTTAGCATTGACCTTTTTCTCCATAGGAGCCAAGTGAATTCTATCTAGGTATTAATGCTATCAAGTTACAGAGGGTTTTAAGAGGAAGGTGGCCAGAGTTGCTGACTTCTGATGATAGGTCCAACATAATGAGAATGGCAGGAAGTTGCTGGATACCTTAGTAGTGATAAAAAAGGAGTTGGAGAAGCCACATTATGAGGTGTTATGCTATAGGTGCACTATGGAAATGGGAGCCAAGAAGATGTAAAAGTCTTCTGCAGTGTAAACGTAAAGTAGGTGCAGTATAAAGTATTTTGTTGGTTTCTTCTACCTTTGTTTTAATAACAGTTGTGTTTTTATCTGATCTTTTTACTGATAGTGAAATTAACTCCATGGCCTAAACCATGGCATTCTTGAGTGGTGCAGGAGCTACTGTCTCCATTTGGGAATTTCCCTTTATCTCATGTCACTAACTTCTACTTATGTTATATCTGATACTACAATATAAATTTATGGTAGCAATCTAAGCAGTGCTTTTGTTTCTGTAACAAAGGGGCTGTTAAATTTCTTTGAACAGAGACCATTAAAGAATATACTTGATAGTTGATTGTCTTAGAACAGGCAGTCCTTCCCTGTGTATTGAATTCCATAATAGTGTCTTCTAAACTGGGGGGACCTAAATTTTGGCTGCACTGCACATTACAGTCATCTGAGAACTGTAAAAACTTGAGAAACCTGGGTTGTACTCTGACAAGTGTGAGCCAGCCATCACTGTGTTATGCAGATTGCGTGGTGATTTCAAGGTACACCAGGGTTTTAGAACCATTGCCCTAACTGCTTTATTCAATTATTTTTTAGATTAAGGACACTGAGTTCTTTTATTGGAAGGAGCTAGTTTCTAAATGCGTGGCTGAGTATTCTTCACCAGAGTGTTGCAAACCAGATCTTAAGAAGTTGGTTTGGATTGTTTCAAGGCGCACAGCCCAGAACCTCCACAGTAGCTACTACAGTGTTCCTGAGCTGCCGACTATCCCTGAGGGGAGCTGTTTTGATGGAAGTGAAAGGTAAGCAGGTTTATAGTCAAAGAACAACTGGGGAATACTATAAGGAATTGGAGAGTATCCATTACCTAGTGGACCTCATTTGTTCAGGTGGGCAAATTTACCAGCAATAGTTTCATTCCAGTAAGTAATGACTCACATGTTTCCCTCCTTTTGTCTCTGTCCTCATTGCCTTTGTCTTTGAAATATGGTTCGGTTAAAAAGTAATACAAGACCTGGGCATGGTGGCACATGCTATAATCCTAGCTGTCAGAGGCTAAGACTGGAGGATTGCTGTGAGTTTTGAGGCCAGCCTGAACTACTTAGTGAGGCCCCATTAGGTCAGCCAGGATTTCTAACGTGGTGCTGTGGAGTATGTGATTGGAACCATCACCATCATAGGGAAGACTTCCTAGTGAGTGGTTCATAGGGTCGGTCCCATCATCACCCCCCCCCCCCCCCCCCCCCCACAGCAGGGATCAAACTCAGGGCCTTGTGCTTACCAGGCAGCCACAGTGCCACTAAGCTACATACCCAGCCCTGTGTTCATATAGTTTTGCTACATGGCATTGTCTTTTCAGACTTTAATAATTTTGCTTATAAATTGTTTAATTTTATTGAATTTATCTTACATGTTTCATATAAAGAACTAGATGTTCCATTTTCATAGCTTGCTAGTTTCTTTGGATGTTTGAGAGCATCAGTGATGTAATTACTAATACTAGGAAGACATTTAATTAGACCACAGTCTAGAAGGTTCATTATCTTTAGGTTGTGTTTAAACTACTAAGAAAGACATCTACAGTTAATTGCTGTTAAGAGTTATTAATTGGTACAAGAATAGTTTGGCAAATTGTAATTTGTGTAAACATCTTAAGAAAAGTGTGAATTTTCTAACGAAAGTACAGTGGACTTCACTTGGAATTCTTTAGAAATTTGGCTGTATGAAGTAAAGATTAACTTTTGAGTTTAATGATCTACAACCAGAGAGATACTCAGAGAATCCCCCAGGTTTAGTTTCATGTGGCCTGTGAAACCTCTGTGTTGTGAGTAATGCGACCCTCCTTTGTCGTCTCTTTTCCCTACAGCGAGGACTCTGGTGAAGACATGAGCTGTGGAGAGGAGAGCCTCAGCAGCTCTCCCCCCAGTGATCAAGAGTGCTCCTTCTTTTTCGACTTCAAAGTACCACAGACACTGTGCTTTCCATCCTAGAGCTCTGATTGTTCTGTGTCAGAATGTAAAGCATTTGTACCAGTTTCAAAGCAATAAATGGGGGAGTAGGTGGTTTTCTGGTACAGCCCCCACCTAGGCAGGAATTACATAGTCTGGAATACCGACCTTCTATTTATTATCAGATCAGATCTGGCCTATTTTCATACTTAATCCTAAGCCATCAAATGGGTTAGTGCCTCCAAACAGTTAACAGTACTTTAGACATTGGCACTTTATTTTTCTTGTTGATCTTTAGCTACTTGGGAGAGAAGGGGAGGTGCTGATACCTTTGTTACTTTTCAAGATTTTTGAAGATGAATAGTATAGTTTAAACTTTTTATAAAGTCTTCAGGTGTCTTTGTTCATTCAACACATGGTGGGGCTGTCCAAGTGCTTCCTTACCGAGACGGTGGATAATCCTTAAATGGTTTACCTTTGATTTCTTTCCCCTCTATTCTACAGATTCTGCAGTACTCGTCAGTGTCACACACGTCTTTTGTTGTTTTTTAAATGATCAGTATACACTCTGATGCTGACTCCATATATTTAGGAATTATAATAATGACATCTCTGTGAATTTTGTGTTTAGTGTCTTGAGGTTGCTGCTGAAGCAGAAATAATTGTCGGGCGATGGCGATTAGATAGATGCATTCTTACTGCCTAAGTATTGTCAGTCTATAGTATTCTAATGTTACTTAAAAAATTCATAATCTGCATGTATCTGTATGAGAGCAGTACAGGAAGTTGAACAGAACTAGGGAAGTATGGAATTGAGAAATGTTGATTTAGTAGCATATTTTATTTCATTTTCTTATAAATGCATGATTATATTTTATTTTCTTTGTAATTCACATTTCAAGAATAATGTGTATTAGTGTATGGGTGCCAAGATTTGAATATGAGGTAAAAAGAACTGAAGTGTTTGTAGTATTACAGTTTGAAGCAAATCTGTGGTGATACAGCCATAAGAATGGGAATATAGGGCCGGGGATATAGCTCAGTGGTTCCTGCGCCTGTCTTGCAAGCGCAAGGACCCAGGTTCAATCCCCGGTAACCACATAACAATACTGGGTGTGGAGACTCACCCCAGCAGCAACCAATACCACATACCACAGTGCCGGGCGTGGTAGCTCACGCCTGTAATCCCAGCACTCGGGAGGCAGAGGCAGGAGGATTGTGATGTGAGTTGGAGGCTGAGCTCAGGGCCAGCCTGAACCGCAAAGCGAGACCCTGTCTCAAAAAACCTAAAAAAAAAAAAAAAAAAGAATGGGAATATATAGACTCTGTACACAGAAGATTTTGTTTAGAGAATTTTTAACTTTATAAACTGTATATGAAAATGTAAATCTTTAAAACTGTACATAAAAATACTGTATTTTTTTAATGTGTGATAGTCATTGCATGTAAATATAATTTATTGTGTGTCCAGTATTATAATTAGACATTAATGACTTACTTTTTTTTCTGGTAAGTCAGCCTCCATTAGACGTTTTCCAGAGTGGGCCTTTTCGAAGTGATAATAGATGGTAATTCAAAATTAAAAAAAATTGATGAATCCTTTGCTTGCAATTACATATTTTTAATTTGTGTGTTTGTGTTTGTTTGTGCGCGTGGTTTTGGGGATTGAGCCTAGAAATTTGTACGAATTTGGCAAGCTCTCCACTCCTGAGATACACCCCCAGCTCAGTTTGCTGTGTTTCTGTGAGATGGTTTAAAGTGCACCTGCAGAGCCTCTAAGAGCCTTCCTGAGTACCAGAGGTTCTCCAAGCAACCGTTCCTCACCAGTTTGACCCTTAGCCGTGGAAGTACTGAAGATGATCTGTCACAGAATCGACCTCCCTCTGGGATGGACTCCTGTTAAGCAAGTTCTCAGAAACTGGTGTGTTAACCTGAATGCCTGTTCATTTATAGTGAAAGGCAACAGGTATCAAGTAGGCTGGCATGTCCAGGTTGGCAGAGCTGTACATTTTCTCTGGAACAAATCAAATTCTAATTAAGGCTTGGTGAATAACCGTGAGATTTTAAAGGTAATAGGGCCTCACCAACTTCTGGCTTAAGTCTCAGGTTGTTTTGCAAGTGTTTTTTGTTTTTGCAGAAGTATTCTATCTAGTTTGATTTTGTGGACATTTGTTTTCAGTAGTTGGTTAGAAAATTAAGGTCGTTTTTAGATAAGAAACTGAAGATAGTTTTCTTGTAACACATCTTCCTGAAAATATGGGCGTGTTTTCCTAACCTCCCAGTAGAGAATGTCTGCTTGAAGATGACCCTTCTCAAAGTGGTAGGCAACATATTTTGCTGTCAGATTTTAACATGTAAAATTTATTTGTGACCCTCGGCTGAGGATTTAGCTCAGTGGTTCTGGCATCTGCTTGGCAAGTGCGAAGTCGTGAGTTCAATCCCTGGTACCACATATCACAGTGCCAGGTGTAGGTGGCTCACACCTATAATCCCAGCACCCAGGAGGCAGATGCAGGTGGATTGCTGAGTTTGAGGCTAGCCTGGTCTACCTAGTGAGTTCAGGGCCAGCTTGAACTACAAAGTGAGACCCTGTCTCAAAAAACTAAAAAAATAAACCTTGTGACCCTCTTCAATTCTTCCAAGGAAGTTTTGTTTTTCTTACTAGATGATTTTTTTTAGCTGACTGTCCATGGCTTCTTTACATGTTCTTTTAGTATATTTAAGCTTCATTACTGAGCTCCCAGCCTATTTGTTCAAAACTAGGCATTCTACTTGGAAGTTTTGATTGCTTCTAAACTTGTTTTTCCTGTATGTCTATCTTGGTAAAACAATCTACTCAAGTCATTACCTTATGTGATAATCCTTTCAGGGTGTTTACTGGAGGGTCACCAGCTTCTATCATAATGATTTTGTTTATCTTTTTGTGCTAGTGTCTTGGGTTAGACCTATATCTCATTCTTTATCAGTGGGGTTACTTCAGTATCTCACTGAGGTCTCATTCTGTGCTTCTTCCTTATCTCTACCTTGCTATCTACATAGCCTGTGAAAAATTTGATTGTCTTGAAAAAATAGGTCCTACTGAAGTCAGGAGAAAATCTGTATCGCAGGGTACAAGGCCTTCTGACTGACTTGTATTTTCTGACTTGTATTTTCTTGCCATTTCTAGAGCTAAAAAGATGTATGTTAAAAAATAATAATATAGGTGTCAGGGACTTAGCTCAGTGGTTATGGCACCTGTCTTGAAAGCACAAGGGCCAGGGTTTGATCCCCGGTGTAACCACATACCATACTAGGTGTGGAGACTCAGGCCCAGCAGCAATCGGTACCACATACCACAGTGCCGGTGTGGTGGCTCACGCCTGTAATGCCAGCACTAGGGAGGCAGAGACAGGAGGATTGCTATGATGTGAGTTTGAAGCTGAGCTCAGGGCCAGCCTGAACTACAAAGCGAGATCCTGTCTCAAAAAAAAAAAATAAATAAATAAAAAATAAATATATATATATATATATAATAAGTATATAGGCCATCCTATATATAAATATATAAATATGTATAAATATATAATATATGAATATATATTAATACATAAATATATATTATATATATATATATACTTGGCAGCTATGTGTAAGATAGATTAGAGACTAGAGATAGACAATGCTGACAAGATATCCTACAAAATCCAAGAGAGGTGATGAAAGACTGAACAATGACAGTGAGTGGAGAAGAGAAAAATTGAGATTTTTTTTTTCTTTAGGCATTGTTAGGGCACTGGTTTAGGAGCCTGGTTATGCTCTTTTTCTTATTACTGAGATGAATAGTTAGGGCATCCAGCCCATCCTGATCAGAGGGTGAGAAAGTCTTTGGCTTCGTCCTTGCTCACCATAACTTTGGAATAGATTTGGCTTCCTGGTTTTGATGCTGTTACTTAGCATAGGGTTCAAACTCCTCACCATCATTTAGGAGGCCCTCCTTGACTGACATCAGCCTTTTCTCATGGCATCTATATATGCATTTTTCCTGGCCTCCCTGTATCTTTTTCTTTCTACCCTCTCCACTTTCTGCCCTCTCCACTCGCCATGCATTTAACTTTAGCAACATGCACACATTTTCTTCTGGCTGGAGCACCCTATTTCATAAGCATTTTCTCAGCACTAGTACAAAATATCTGATGCCTGCAACTTAAAAGAGGGGAAGTTTGTTTTTGCTTATGGTTACAGTCCATGGTAGGCTGGCTTCCAAGAGGAAACAACATGATGGAGGGGCCTAGGTGGGTGGAATCTGCTCATGTCATGGTGGCCAGGAGCAGAGAAAAAGGAATTGAGAGAGATGAAACCCTGTCAGGTCACACTCCTACTGACCTGCCTCCTGTTACCAGACTCCAACTTTCTAACACCAAGTCAGGCATGAACCAACCCACAGAGGAGCAGAACACTCCTATCCAATCACCTTGCAAACACATAAAGACTTCGGAGGGACATGTTGGACCCACACTGTAACACTCACCCTTGTCTGGCAAGTTCCTAATTACCTCAGGAGTCTATTCCTTCACTCACTCTTTCCATTCACCCACTGAAGGTCTGAATGTCTCTTCCATGTCAGGTACCACCTGGAGGGCTTGCTGTCCGCTAAACCCAGTGCCTTTGCCTTCTGGAAATGGTCTAGTGGTGGAACCCAGCAATTCACAGCAATATAGTTTTAGGGTCGTAATGATATTTTCTCCCAAGATACCTTACAGGAACTTCTTGACTTTGCTGTCCTTGTCCGTGACATGGGTTTCCATAAACCCTGTGTGTACCTTCATGTTCTTAGTTAATCCCTTGTCTGCTCACCTTGCCAGTGTGCCACAGGAAGGCTGGGGTGCTTTGTCTCTCTTGTTCTTTGTTAAATGCCCATTGCCCATTGTCCCATGATCTTGTTGCTGCTACTTTATTACAATTAACAAGTAACTTTAATGGCTACTTGTTATATCCCAGGGCCTTTCCATAAATTATGAGTCTTTACCACCCTGCTAATTGGATGAGTCTTGCTATTAATTTCATCATATGTAAAATAAGACTAAGAATTAGAGAAGTTATGTCCTTTCACACATATCTAGTAAGTGACAGGGCTGTGAGTCAAACCAAGACTGCCTGTCAAATGCTATGTTGTTAATCATTGTGCTAAACAACTACTGAGGAGTGGATGATATTCAGATAGTTGTTGAGTGAATAACAGCAATATGTATAAAGAAAATCCCACTCAAAATTCTAGTCAAATCAGACTATTCTGTTCTATTTTTTAACAACCTTGCTTTTGTCCATATAAAGGAAAAGTTGCTAAGATATAGAATTCAGATGTCTTTACTTATTCAAGAATAGAACAATAATGTAAAAATCTGAGTCTAGTAGCAGTGTAGAAAAGGATTCATCAAGACAAGTTTGGTTTAGTTTGGTGCTAAGAATCAAACCAAGAGCTTAACCATGTTCAACACCCCCTCTGCTGAGGCAGGATAGCAAAAAAATGTGTAGATACAAAGGAGACAAGGAAATTATAATTTTAAAATTGTTTTGAGCCAGGTGTGATGGCACATGCCTGTAATTCTAGCAATTGGGAGGCTGATACAGGAGGATCACAGTGAGTTCAAGGCCACTGTGGGCAACAAATGAGTTTAAGGCCAACCTAGATTACATATTGAGCCCTTGTTTCAAAACAAATTGTTCTTTTAAGAAAACTGCAGCTTCAAGACACAAAATTACCCAAGGTTACAATGCTTTTTTTTTTTTTCCTAAGCCTATTTTTCCCTTTCAGGGTTCTTATACGTAAATGCCTAAAAGTTTTAAAAGATAAGATAAATCTGTAAATTAGGCTCACCATTTCTTTCAGTTGTATGAATTTGCAAATCTCCTTGAGACTTTCTCCCTCAAGAAAACAGTGCTATTGATTGGGCACCATATCCCTAAACTTCCAACAGGTGATGGTTTGTGTTTGAATGTAGCCCACTAATGGGCAACTGACAGACACGATTAATGTACTTCCTAGACCAGTGATGGTGACCCTTTTAGAGCTTTCAGTGATGCAGCCTGCTCTGGCACGCATGCAATAGGTTCGCCATGCTCGTCCAGGCCATCATTCCCAGGACACCAGGAGTAGCACATAAATACCTCTAGCCCTAGACCAGAGCATGCTTTGTCCCTCAACTGTCCACACTCCTTTTTGAGTGAGCACTTCTTTGACTCTGCCTAATGAAACGGCCTAAGTCTTTCACTCTTGAATCCTGCAATTTGTGTTGGAGGTTGAGAATCTGCTCCCTGGGAGGATGTCTTAATTGCTTCCTAACACCCACAACTGAGGAGGGAAAGATGCTCACAGTTTTGGGGTTTTTTTGTTGTTTTGTTGAGACAGGGTCTCGCTTTGTAGTTCAGGCTGGCCCTGAACTCACTATGTAGCGCAGGCTAGCCTCAAACTCACAGCAGTCCTCCTGTCTCTGCCCCCGTGAGTGCTGGGCTTACAGGTGTGAGTCACCATGCCCACCACTGTGATATGTGGTACTGGGGATTGAACTCAGGACTTTGCACTTGCCTGGTAGATGCTGGAACCACTGAGTTAAATCCCTGGCCCTTGGCTCACAGTTTTTTTTTTCATTATTATTATCTTTACTGGTACATTAAATATACACATCATGATTGCACTCCATAATGGGGATTTGTACCAGTATAAGACACTACTTAATTCTCATTTTTTCCCATAACCCTACCCACCCTACCACCCCCCCATATACATAAAATTTGTTTCCTTACTTTTTTGTTACAATCTCAACATTTTCCCCCTTCACCCTATTTACATTGAGCATTTGCTATTTCACAATATATAACATACAATGCTAGGACTCATTACATCTTTATTTTCTCATACCAGAGAAAAGATGTGATATGTACCTATCTGTGCCCTATTTATTTCACTTATGAGGATATCCTCAAGGTATGTCCATTTAAGTAGAAATGACTCAAATTTATCATTTTTTATGGCAGAGTAATACTCCATTCTGTAGAAGAACCACAACTTTTTTATCCAGTCTCCAGTTGATGGACACTTGGGTTGTTTCCTTGGCTCACAGTTTGAAGTGGTTCCCCTTCAAAGTTGGCTGGCTCCAAGGCAGAGCAGGATGGCAGACAGGAAGCAGAGAGATCATGGGAGGAGAAAGGGAGATACACTATTCCAGGCCACATCCAGTGACGCACCTCCTCCAACCAGACTTCCCCTCCTATCATCACACTGAGCACGAACGCATCAGTGGGATAATCCACATGGATGGGTATCACATCCCCAGGACCCCACCACCTCCCAAAGCAAGGCTTTGAGAGAGATCTAGCTATACATGATAAGGGGGGGGTGGTTGGAAGCCTATCTCTCGTCTGTGAGGTCTTCCTGAGAGCCCTTCCAGCAATACAGTCCCTGAGGTATATCTCTCCAGCCACAGAGCCAGGCATTTTAATTTGCTCAGAAAATCTCTTTGTACTCAGGCCTGGGGACCTTTCTGAATCCCTGTACATCTAGTTCCTTTTACACAGAGGTTACAGTTCATATTTATCTGTATCCTGGTTGCAAGACACAAAGTTGCTGAGTGCCAACACGGTGATCTTTGTAGTGAGAAAGGACCCTTTCGTTAGGGTCCAGCCCTTTGCCTGCCCTTTGCCTGCTGGATTATTAGCAGTACAGCAATCACTTCATATTCATCCCCACTCTGCCACGCTGCCAGTAATTATTCAGTATCCTATTGTCCTGCTGGCTACACTGTCAGAGACCATGCTCTTTGTCCTTCAAGGTGCCCCACATAATGCTGGGTAAAATGATTTGCCAACATTTTTCTACCCGTCCGTAATTATGCCTGTGTCTTTGCTGTTTTGGGTTATAGCAGTTCATAGTGTAAAGTTAAGCTTCTGTGCCTGCATGGTCAAATTCACCTCTCCATAGCTGGAATTGCCAATCACTGCAGGGTGTGTGGGAGCCCTCAGCCCGCTGCTTCAACTGTGTGGCCCTTATTCAGAGTAATAAGGGCTGTGAGGAAGGACACAGGCTTTGCATCAGTCTGTCAGGATTTGGGCCAGGTTCAGCTGCTACCTCCGATCAGGTAGGATGGTAATCAAAGCATTTGTGGCTGTTTCTACATCTGTCTGAAAGGACTAATCACAGTGGCTGCCTGCGAGGGACACAGAGAGCCTGGCGGAGAAGAACCCCACCTAACGACTCAGCAGGGGGGACCGGGAGGAGGTGTGAAGCCTGGACCCTCTGGCCCAACAGAGCACAATCCAAATGCATCACTTTGGCCCCAAAGTTCCACCTTCAGCCCCGGCGGGTGTGGTTGAGCCCCGCACTGTGCTCCATGCTTTCTCTCTGTCTGTACTTCTTTCCCTTGCGCTGGTACTCATCTCCAGAGACTCCCTGACAAACACTGCATAGCCCACCCTTTCTCAGCCCCTGGATATAGCCCTCTCCTCAGTACATCGTAGTTAATAAGATAGTGCACGCTAAAGAATTCTTAACAATGCCTGCTACACACACGAGAAATATCGGCTGTAACAGTCATCACCATGCTATTGTCCCTGTGTTCTTACCTTCCTGCTAAAGCAGGACTTCATAATTATTCTATTATTTTGTTGTTTCAGGCATTGAGATTGTGAGAAAGAATTAATGCCTGATCTAACAGAGGAGGCAGATGTAACAGAAGAAACACAAAGAAATATGTCCCCAGTGTGTTCGCCTCCTGGCTTCGTCAGCGCATGCCTTCCTAACCTTGTGGAGGGGACAGAGAGCCCTTGCAGGGTGGCTGCAGTCAGTCAACCGGGACCTGTGGTCTGTCTTCTTTGTGGAGCCCCTCAAATTCTTGTTTCCCTTCAGCTCATCCTGTCGTTCTGCTTTGAGAATGTCTTTGCCCTGAGTCCACTTCAGGGACAAGCATTTCCGACAGGTTTTTAGTTTCATGGAACTCAGAAACTTTGGTTTGAGGTCGGATTTGAGGTCACAGCTGTTAGCTGTGAATGTGGTTTTGGGCAAACCTCCTTGATCAGTCTGTATGCCTCAGGAAGCAGAGACAGAGAAGTCAGAGGTAGAAGGGTTTGTTGGGGCTGATGCTTGGGAGTGAGGGCTTAGAAGGAGGGCTGTTGTTTTAGTCCCTTTCCTTGCTAGTGAGTCACAATGCCAGACATTTACGACCTGAAGGCAGAGAGGTTTAACTGGGGTCTTACTTCAGTCCCTAGACGGCTGGGCCCCCTGGCAGGACAGCATGGCCGAGGGGCAAGGCGGAGGAGGAGCTGCTCACATCACAGCATCCTGAAAGCACAGAGTGAAGAAAGGAGCCCGGGAAGGGAAACAGCTTCCAGGCCATGCTTCCGGTGATCCACCTCTTCCAACTAGACCCCGCCCCTTAATAGCAACCCAGCTGCAAACCTCCACAATCTAATCCCTTTTCAAAACTCCCACCAATGAGTGCATGAGGCCCCCGGGGACATCCAGACACAAGCCATAATAGTTGTGCAGGAGAACCTTGGTACTTACTGCAAGTGTGAGAGTCAGCTAAAGTAGGATGTTGGATGTATACATTGGGCAGCGCTGGCCAGGCCTAGTGGTCCTAAGCTCTGTCATTGGCTGAGGACGCCCTGGGAGAGCCTGGTTTTGACTCCAGTACCAGGGGTGGGGTGGTGTGTGGGGCTGTCAGCTGCCGCCCTCCTCCCCGTGGGGTGGCTGGTTCTTTGTGGAACAGAGGCCTAAGGGGCCTACTTGCAATGTGATAGAACCAAGACTCACTCTGGAAACTAGTTTTTTAATCTGAAAAAGGGGTACGGAGAGTAAAGACTCTCAACACAAGTGTCGGAACCTCTCCGCTAAAAGAGACTTGACTAGACCTTAACCTGGCTTCTGGTAGCCTTGGGGCAACATCCCAGGGACAATCCAGTCCTCTTGTCACAGCCTTGGGGCTGTGAAAGCAATCTGTTGTTTATTCTAGCAACACCTGACACGGGCCCTTTCCTAGGGTGTTTATTGAGAAGTTCTTAAAAGTGTGAATTTTTTCTCTGTCTGCTCGAGACATATGTGTGTCTTCTATAATAAGTGTCCTTCTGGAAAACCCTAAAGCCCTCGCTTTGAACTGTAATGCTTAGGAAGGCCAGTGCTTGGTCACTCTCCCCGCTTCTATGGGGGTAAACATCTACACTTCCGGGGATGGGCAGCCAGCAGACACCTGGTCTCACGCCACACCGTGACCGTTCCCTTCTGTGCTTGCTCCTCCTCCTTGCTGACTTGGTTTCCCTCCTGAGACCCATCACTTCTGCACAAATCAGGACAGAGTGCAGCTGCTCTTCCTCTTCTCAGTATTACTGAATGAGGTCTCTCTTGTCCACTTGAACGGCCTTGTTTATCTTTGTACCGAAATGGACACTTCCTTCTTATTTTCAACTGTTCAGTATTTTTAATCAAACTGAGACAGGAGATAAGGGTGTAGCAAAGATGGCTGGGGAAGTAGGCAGGACCTGTATACAGAACAGTTCCCAAAGGCCTTCGTGTGGATTCTCTGGAGAAGATGAGCGGGTTTTCAATAGGACAGCCTAAACCTCATCCCCGCACCATCACTCAGGACCCGGTGGAGAAGTTTTCTCATGAGTTTCCCTGAAATCTGGACAATGTGAAAAAAAAAGCAGGCGTGAGGAGCCAGTGCTGTCCTGACTTTCCAGGATCAGTCACACTGTGTTTCCCAGAGGTAACACTCTTTCCCAGATGTAACGTGTGGTCTTGCTTTGTAGTTGAGGCTGGTCTTGAACTCAGCCTCAAATGCCATGCCCGGCATTGTTGTATGTGGTATTGATTACTGGTGGATGTGAGTCACCAGGCCTGGCCTTCTTGTATGTGGTTACCAGAGATCGAACCCTGCACTTGCAAGACAGCTGCAACCACTGAGCTAAATCTCCAGCTTGTGTTTTCTCCTCTTATATTTTCCCCAAACTCTCTCTCCAGGGCCAGTTTCTTTCCCACTCTTCACTTTTACTTTCTTGAATAAACTTTATTGCTGCCTTTTGCTCGTTTTGTTCAATTTTGGGGGGGACAGGAAGAACCTGGAATGCAGCTCTGGAAGGAGAGGTGAATAGCCCTGAGCCCAAACGTCTAGTTGGTGATCCATGTTTAGAAGGAGCTACCTGAGAAGAAACCCCGTAGCAAACCTTCTTGGACATAACATTTCTGCTATCTGTGCAATCATTTCTTTTAGGATGTACTGTCTTTCTAGAAGCAAATTCTTTGCTCTTAAGAAATACACATTTGGGCTGGGGATATAGCTCAGTGGTTCCGGCGCCTGTCTTGCAAGTGCAAGGACCCGGGTTCGATCCCCGGAAACCACATACTATACTGGGCGTGGAGACTCACCCCAGCAGCAATCAGTACCACACACCACAGTGGTCGGGCGTGGTGGCTCACGCCTGTAATCCCAGCACTCGGGAGGCAGAGGCAGGAGGATTGCTGTGATGTGAGTTTGAGGCTGAGCTCAGGGCCAGCCTGAACCACAAAGCAAGACCCTGTCTCAAAAAACCTTAAAAAAAAAAAAAGAAATACACATTTAAAATTTATACACCGTTGACCTGTTTTCCTGAAAGGGGAATACGGATTTATAGTTCCAACCGTGATGTATCAGTTTCCTTATGTCCATGCCAAAGCCAAAACGGTCATTATATTCCTAAAGAGCTCAGAGGCAAGTGTCACTCAAAGGCCCGAAAGGTGGGGCGGAGTGACCGGTGCTCACCTTCCATTTGGTCTCAGGTTCCAGCTCGCCTGCTGTGGAAGGATACACACCCCAAGCTGCCGGGACATCCAGGCTCCTACCTGCAGGAGGCCCGGGCAAGCCGCTGCAGCCGGCAGTGGGGGGCGGGGGGGGGCCGAAGCCTTCTGTGTCACCTCAGAGGAAGCCCGGCCTGCAGCTACGCCTGCCTGGCCCTCACTCTTGTCCCATCTTGCACAGTAGAGGAGCGAGGTTGTGGAGTCCTATGGAGGGAGGAGATCAAAGGCTAGATGAGCTGCCAACTTGGAGGAGGGTGCAGAGCCTGCGCTTGGAGCCTGGCTCCACAGCAGACCTTCATCTTGGTTGCTCCAGGGGAACATTGCCTGCTGTTACCAGGTGGAGCGTCAAGGTGGGTGTAGGGGACAGGGAGTTACTTGTTATGTACTTCCACCACAGTTCTTCCTTTTCCCTTGTAAAAGCCATTTTGTTTTCTTAAACTGAAAAGGTTTGAGCGCACCAACTTTTGTTGGGGGAAAAAACTTCTTAAAATACTCTTCTATGTAGCACCCACTATGCATCTAGTTTAGTGTGTAAATATCTTCCTGATATGCTACCTGCCAGCTGTTGTCAAGGGTCTGTGTTTTTCACGTAGCTTCACGGGGCTCATCTTCCTTTCCTTGGCTGTCTGCACTGAGCTGCTTTAGAGCACAGTGCTGCAGCTGCTTAGCAGCTGTTGCCTGGACATAGGGCCGGAGCCTCGGGGGGGCCCTGACATGGGTCCTTTATGCAGTTTCCAGACTTGGAGTCCCAGGAGCAGACTCAACTCCTCAAGCCCAGGGCAGAGAATGGGGTGCCTGCTCCTTCTGGGCCGGACCCAGCCCACTCTCGAGACTGCTTTCCTTTCTTGATGCTCTTTTGTAGGAAAAACACAAAGTATATGGGGAAGCAACCTTGTCACTCATTTCCTCCAGTCGCGTGCTTGCTGCTCCTGTCTTGTGGAAGCCAGTGGGTTGTCTGCTGTCAGAGGGCAAAGAGGCCATGCGTTTAACTCAAGGATATTTGTTTTATCAACTTGCAGAAACTAGACAGGGCTCTGAAACTTTGTTCTTGAAGTCTCACGGCCCTCTACAGTCCTTCTAAAACTTACTCTTGCATCCTGGAAGGGCTTGAGTCATGAGCCTTAGGAATTTGGTGGTGCTTCTTTTATATGGGTTAAACATCCCTAATCAGAAAGACTGAAAAGTCAAAATTCTCCACAAGCTAAAACATTCTTATTTTCCAGTGCAGAGGAATTAAACCTAGGGCCTCGTGCATGTTAGTCCAGTGCTCTATCCCTGAGATGTGCCAGGCCCTGTGTCTGACTCTCCTGAGAAGTCACACCACAGTGGAGATTTTCATGCACAGAACTATTAAAAATATTTTATAAAGTTACTTTCAGATTATGTGTTTAAGTATATATGGCATATAAATAAAGTTTGTGTTAAGACTTGGGTCTCATCTCTATGATATCTCATTTTCCAGATTCTAAAATTCAGAAAATCTGAACACCGGAACAGTTCTGATCCCTACCAGCTTGGATAGGCTCTCAACCTGTAGTTTATTCATAGAATCTGATTTTATTTTATATTGTTTTATTAGTGTGTGTGTGGGTACTAAAATAAAGTTTTTTCCTGAAACCTTATTAGGGAAAACTTCAGGGGAAAAATTAACACTTTAAAAACAACATAGAAAACATAACTTTAATCCCCTGAAATTTATACCAATTAACCACAGTACCTTCATATACATTAAATGTTTACCTTTTCTAAAATTCTACTTAACTCATTGAGATTTTTTTAATAAATATTAGTAGCAAGGTCAAATTTGTCTTGATCCAAATAGTCTCCTGTTCTTTTTAGTAGTAGGATAATAATTAAGTTTTAAACTAAATGAGGATTAGGATGATAATTATAATTTTAAAAATAGTTGAGAATGTCCATGTATAATTTTAAAAAGTACTGAATGTAGAAGTCACAAAGAGAGCCATTTATACTAGTTTTCTTCTTTTACTAACAGGAAAGACAGAAATAGCCAAGGCTTCACAAAAGGGGAATGTAAGAAATCCTGCAGAAGGAGCAAGGGGGAAGATAAGGGAGCTGTGGGTGACAGGATGAAAAAAATGGGCCATGGTGGGGATTAAAGGATGGCAGGAGTGGAATTAGCTGCCAGCGAGACCAGGCAGATACAGGGCGCAGCAGATGCAGGAAAGAGCCTGAGCTGGTGGAAGGAATCTCGGGACTTAATCCCAGATCTGGCAATAGCTGGCTAACATCAGGGAATTTCTTCACTGTGTTGGAGACAATTTTGCTCTTTTTAAGATGAGGGTTTGGACCCAGGGACTCTCTGAGTTTCACTGTAGCTTTGCCTTTCTCATTCCAAAACTCAGAGGAAAAAAACCACACAAAACTTTGAAGCCACCCAAGACTTGTCTTCCAGGAAAGGGTTTCTTCATGGCCAGCCTAGAGGACTGTCATTATTTCTAGTTGTAATCTTGTTTAAAAGATTACATCCAGTCTGGGACCCAGTCAAGTCTGTCTTGAGCTTTGTTCCTTTCACCGTGGAGGACAGCACTGATGAATGATTGCATAATTATGGTGGGAGGGTAGGAATTAATGAGCCCCAATGAGCACATTTAGCACAGACACATCCTGCAGCCAAAACAAAGATGTGTGAACAAGCCGTGAGCGTGCCCGCTGTGGAGTCGTCACCGCTGTGGCAGTGTCATTATTTATTTTCCAAGCTCTGGTGAGACAGACATCCGAAGGCAGTGCCACACAATGACGAGCCGGTCCGTGTGTGATATGTGGTGTGTGGAGAAAGGCTTTGCTACCTGAAAGTCACAAGTCGTGTTTCATGGAGGACAAAAGACTAAAATTCTCAGGTTATAGGAAGAACTTGAAGAAAGACTCATTCTTCCCTCATTTTAAGTTTCACCTCTCCTGACTTGTTTTGCTTTGCTTAACTTAAAACAGCTTCCATGAGCCTCTCCTGGAAATTGTGAATTGAAATTGTGAGGTCAACACATAGTGATGAGGGCAGATGCTTGGAGAGTTCTCCTTATAGCAATATAAAATAAATAATGGAGCAAAAATAAAACAAAATATCTTCTAGGGCTGGAGGGGGATAAAATGAGCCTGATAGTAGCATACTTCATGGAATTGCATGAGTAAGAAGGCACAGGGTGATAAAACAGGGAGGACTTGAATGGAAACAGAATCAGAGAATCTGAGGCCAACTCAGTCAGCATTCACAGCGAAGACCTGGAGCCTGGAGATCCTTTGAGAGGTGAATGCAGAGCCCCAGATTGCGTGCATTCTTACAGGGTAAGGAAATGAATTAGAGGAGTCTGACCCCATTCTTTTAGCACAAGTCTGATTTGAGTTCCTTGGATTTTCTCATAGGGAACAAATACACTGGTGTCGTTCTTTGCTGTCAGTTCATCTTCTCTAGGAAGCAGATGCTGAGATAAGAGTTAGGAGAAAAGAGGTTTATTGGGGTACAATGTCTATGATCCATAAGAGGGGTAGGAAATGGGACGGGGTAGGGAAATCCTCATACTACAATGCAGAATAGACCCTTGCAAAAGGAAAAGAAGAAAAAATTGGAATTGAGCAAGCAAGGGTGTGCTTCAGACCATGATGCAGATCTGTATATTTCTGCCCACTCACCGAGCGGGGAGCTCTATGGTGGACACAGGTCTTCAGAGAAGCTCCACATTGGAGCTGGAGCCCCGTACTCCCTGCTGGTAAGTGGTATTGGTGGGAAAGCCTGGAGGAGCGTGGCAGCCCCAGGCGCTGTAGTTGGAGTCTGCCAGCCACCTATGCTCCTCATAGCTCAACAGCAAGTTTTTTTTTTTTTCCAGAGATGGAACTCAGGACCTTGCACTTGGCAGGCCTGCATGGCACCAGTGAGCTACCTCCTAGCCTTCCCTTTAAAAACTTCTTACCAACTTCTTTTTGATCCCCACTACTGCTGTAGTATCCATGGGCATTTCCAAATCTCTTATTCTGTGGCACACTGCTGCCGACTTCAGTATTTGCTTTCCCAGCTTCCCCGACAGCTGCAAGACCATATAATTCAGTTCTGCCTAATGGGACTTCTGAGAAGCTAACTGAATGAGATGAGGGAGAGAGAAAAACAGAGGGGAAAAGAAGAGAAGGGCAGAGGGAGGGAGAGAAGGAGAGAGCAGCTAATGTTTTCTGATTTAGAAGCCAATCTTGGTGTTTGGAGCAGCCGCCAGATACCTTGCAGCTATGAGGCCCTGAGCAAACATGCTAAAAGATGTAATTCTTTTTAAAAATTGATTTTATTGGCACATTGTGATCATAAACAACAGTGAGAATTTGTACCAGTATATGACACATCTTGATTTTCATTTTTTCCCATTCCTCTGCCCTTGTTACAACTTCCTGTCCCCTAAGAATAATATCTTTTTTCTTTTTTGAGACAGGCCTCTCTCTTTGTAGTTCAGGCTGACCCTGAACTCATAGGCAAGCCTCTACTCACAGCAATCCTCCTGCCTCTGCCTCCCAAGTGCTGGGATTATAGGCCTGAGCCATCATGCCCAGCATTGTAATATGTGGTATCAGGTATTGAAGTTTAGATCTTGTGCTTGCCAGGCAGACACTGGAACCACTGAGTTAAATCCCTGGCCAAGATGTAATTCTTTTCTTTTCTTTTCTCTCTCTCTTTTTTTTTTTTGAGACATGGTTTCACTTTGTAGTTCAGGATGGTCCTGAGCTCACTACGTAGCCCAGGCAAGCCTCCAACTCACAGCACTCCTTCTGCCTCTGCCTCCCGAGTGCTGGGATTGCAGGTGTGAGCCACCACGCCCAGCACTGTGGCGTGTGGTACTGATTGCTGGGGGGTGTGAGTCACCACACCCAGCATTGTGGTATATATTTACCAGGAACTGAACTCAGGACCTTGTGCTTGCAAAGCAGACGTCAGAACCACTGAGCTAAATCCCTGGCTCCAGATGTCATTTGTTGAAGACAATGATGAGTCTACTTTCTTTTCTTGTTAATGAACAGTACATAGTGTATTACAGTTTAACTCCTTTTTTTTTTTTTCTGTTACTTTCAGTTAACTAATGTTATTTTTATTGCTCGGTTCCCATAACTTATATGTAAGTTCTCAGTAATAGGTGTGATTATAAATTAGAGAGTTTGTGTTCTAGCTTATGTAGAAATTCTGAGTACTCTGGTTATAGTGCACAGTCTTTGTGAAATCAGCGTTTACTTCACGTCCCAAGAAAGAACTTTTAAGGCCTGAAAACCTAGAGACTAAACCTAGGAAAGAATGTTCGTGTGTTTCCTCTCCTTAAACCTTCCAATCTTAGCAGGAATTGTGCGTTTATTAAAGCCCCAGGGCAAACTAAAGTTATATACCCCAATCAGAAATGAGTTTTAAATGTCAAAAGTCAAAAATCTGTGTGTGAAATAATGGAGTAAAGCCTGCCTACCCTAAGTGAACTTGCTCCATTTATTTAGCTACAGTCTGAGGGACTGCGATGGAATACTTACACTAGGAGGCCCAGTGGGCATTATTCAGAGAGATGACCAGAGGATGCAGTGTGTTTATCGAGGACTATTAAACCCCAGGCTGCCTTCTCCCACCAGCACCCACAAGCACAGCGCCTCATTGTCCCTTGGGAGATTGGAGTGCATTGTGGTGGTGAACCTTTTAGGGCTTTCCCTGAAGACAAACAGCCTGCTGCGGCACACGGGCCATAGATTTGCTCCCACTGGGGGAGAGTACAGGTGAGTGTTCAGCCGGGGTGAGGATTAGATGAGGTGAGAACGAAGAGAGAGAATGGAGGACGCTGCACTGTGGAGCTGTAGTCCAGGGAGTCCTGCATCCCTGTACTTTCAGGGTGGGGACGCTGGGCCCCGAGACCCTGGGGGAACACTGTTTAGGAACATAAATGGACTGTTTTGATGTTCTTCTTTGCATCAAAGAAACAGAAACAGAAACAGAAACAGAAACACTTTGCATCTCAAAGAAACAGAAATACTTAAATTTGGATTTCATAAAAGGACTATTTCTAAAGGTCAGGGGGCTATAGGGAAACCATAAGGGAAGGTAGAGTAAGTCAGGCCTGTTAGAGAAAAGCAAGTAAATTAGAAAATGCTTAATGGTAAAATTAAAAATGCTTTAAGACAAAGGGAAGGAATATTAAAATGCCTGTGGTCCGCTTGATCCCTGTTTGTAAAACTGTAATCCTGTCTGCTTAACTGCTTAACTGCTAGTCCCTGTGAATCAGAATACTCCCGCTGCTGTAAAGTGTATAGGGCACAGTGCATTTCTTAGTTAAAATATAAAAAAGGCATTGTCTACACTGCTCATTTTGGCTACTGTGAATTTAAACTGGTGGCTCCCCTTAGGCTGCTTCCTGACCCTTGGAGTTGAGAAGTTGATAACTACCAGTAAAGGTGATAACTATCAGTGTGTACTTACCCCTTAACTATATAGATGGCAGTCTGATCAGGAGACCAGACACTGGGCTTGAGCAAGTTTTACCCTGCTTATAACAAAGACTTAACAAGAATATAACCATTGTTAACTCAGACCCACCCATCAAAGAAGAGATGGGAGAAGACTATATAAGAAAGAACAGAAGGAGGGTAGATGTGGACATTCTGAACACTACCTTGGTGTGGTCTGGCCCCGTTGCAATTGGAAATAAAACTATTTTTTTTCCCCTGACTCTCGTCTCTCTGTATGTCTTTGCTCCATTCCCATGCTAAGCCTTTAGAACACTATAATACCATTCAGCCCAAAGAAACGAGAAGAGGATAGGGTTGCTGGAACCCAGTAAGAAGGGTGATGTAAAAAGATGGCTGGAGAAGATCTGTGAGCCGGGTAAGGGGACGCGGTGCCGGAAGAATTCGCCCAGAGAATAAACACCCTAATGTCATGCTCTTCCCTCCGGTCTCTGTATGGGCTCCCATTGTTTCAAATAAAGCCAGAGAGCACGGAGGCCCCTCGGTGGAGTCCAGATCAGCCTCCTTGGTGGAAAACACAGCAGAGCGCAGCACAGTGGATTTGAAAGAGAGAAGAGTCTTGACCTTCCTTTTGTATGTCCTCTGGAAGTGATGGTGCAGGATCTCTTCAGGATCTTCGGAGATGGTATGCAGCATGTCTAGGACTAAAGCAAGAGAGAAAAAGAGAAGGAACACATGAGTGGATCACCCACAGAGAGTGAACTCACTCCTAAAAATGTGGAGAGATTCTGAAAATATAGCTACATCAGAACTTTAGGTTTGCAAATTCGACTCTGACACAGGTTTTCTGGACAGTGTTGAACCAGGGCTTGGGAAACCCATCTTTGGCTGATCCTGAAGGAAGAAGAATTCACATTGCAACTAGTTAGGTAGTTTTTTCATTCAAGAAGCAATGTGATGGAAATATAAAGGGAGGGGTTGGGGGTTTAGCTCAGTGGTTCCAGAGCCTGTTTTGAAAACGTAAGGACCCGGGTTCGATACCCGGTTAACCACATACCTATACTGGGTGTGGAGACTCACACCCAGCAGCAACCAGTACCACATACCACAGTGCCGGGTGTGGTGGCTCACACCTGTAATCCCAGCACTCGGGAGGCAGAGGCAGGAGGATTGCTGTGATGTGAGTTTGAGACTGAGCTCAGGGCCAGCCTGAACTACAAAGCGAGACCCTGTCTCAAAACATCTTAAAAAAAAAAAAAAGAAGAACTATAAAAGGAAATGAGTATTCAAGTCGAGAAAAAGGAAAAAGAAAAAAACAGCATGAAGGAGGTAAGAGGTAGTGAGGTGGGCACTGACAGATGGAAGCAAAGCTCTCCAGTATCCTCAGGCTATGACTCACTGCCCAGAATGTTGTCATATGGGGGAGAGCTGGGCCACTCTGGCTGAGTCTGGACAAACAAGCATTTCTACCTGTTCATACCAGGTCCCCAAACTAAGTCAGAAAGGTGCATTGATACTGGACCAGCTACTAGTATGTTTACTGTCTTACAGGAAACCAATACTCAGTGATGTGAAGAAGTTTATCCCAGAATTCCCAGCAAGTACTCGATGGAGCTGGGATTCAAACATGAATCTTTTTGACACTAATGCAAATGTTTCTACCTACCGAGTTGTAGGTTGTAATGAAAGTTTGGTTCTGGTTTCCTGCCTCAGTAACAAGCTGATAATGAATCCTGTAGTTACAGGTGGCTTTGGACATATGGAGAAGGAAACATGATATTTCCAGGAGTGTATTATTTTAACATGGAGTCAGGATTGCTGGCTGTTGGTTCCAGTTTTGTCACTTATGACCTAGATAAGCCCTGTTGTTTCTTTTTTTTTTTACTGTTAATAAAAGGCAGAAAGAATACCTTCCTTCTTAACACTCACAGATGGCAGGGATTTAGCTCTGTGCCTCAAGCGTCTGCCTTGCAAGTGCAAGGTCCTGTGTTTGATCCTCATGCCAAAAATAAAAAAACAAAACTCATGGATGATTTGAAATGTAAAAACAACCTTAAAGGCTTTGATTTCCATAGATACAGTGTTTTAAGGAAAAGTATAAGGTGTCAAACCAACATTTCAGGGCACAGTGCTCAAGAATGTTCCAGATAGGGGCCGGGGATTTAGGTGTTCAGGTTCAGGTGTGGTTCAGGTGTCTGCCTTGGGAGCACAAGGTCCCAAGTTCAGTCTCCAGTAACCACATATCACAATGCCAGGCATGGTGGCTCACACCCATAATCCCAGCACTCAGGAGGCAGAGGCAGGAGGATTGCTGTGAGTTTAAGCCTTGCCTGAGGGCCAGCCTGAACTACAAAAAAGCAAGACCCTATCTCAAAGAAAGAATGTTCCTATAAAGACAGAACACTACTCCTGCTGGATAGTAAGTCTCAAGAAACTCTTAGTGGGAACATGATCACGAAGAGTAATAATGTTTCTTCTCCCTTTTCATTCTGCAAAAAGCTTTTCCTTCTCTCCTGTGCCCCAGGGCCTAGAGATGGGCTGCGGAGGACTAAGTGTGACATGCAGGCCACTGAGCTCATTGCAGGGGACTACGGCTGACATATGTTCGCCCGAGGAGCTCTGTGGGAGTCCACAGCTGACGCTGGCAGCTTCACTTCAGAGAGAGTGAAAAGCACAACCATAGCAGGATGGCAGGAACTGGGACAACACACACAGAAGATTCATGATGACAGGTTTATATTATTTTGTAGCTTAGAAGCAACCCAGAGTCAAAAAACAAATTCTGAGTCTTCATTTAAAAAGGCATAAATCCTCCCTTGTTCCGTACTTGAAATGAGTAAATGTATTCAGGACAGCTGTTCAGATTACCTAGACAGACAGAGTGCATAAATTCAAATTTACTCATCATGCAACCATGAGAAAGTTGTTTTATTTATTTTTTTATTTTTGGATCTGTTTTCACATTTTTAAATTTTTAAAATTTTAGTCTGGTTGTGGTGGCTCATGCCTGTAATCCGAGTGCTCAGGAGGCAGAGGCAGGAGGATTGCCGTGAACTCGAAGCCAGACTGGGTTACATAGTGAATTCAGGGTCAGCCTGAACTATAAAGCGAGACACTGTCTCAAAAAACTAAAAAAAAAAAAAAAAAAAAAAAAAAATTAAGTTTGAAGATTTTCAACACGTATATATCAATCACATATTCCCTCATCTCTGAGCCAGAGAAGCTGTGTCGAGTATTTTCCATTTGTTCTTCCAGGTCTCCTGCTGCCCCTGCCCTTCCGTGGGTCCCGGAGGTTCCCCCTTTGGGGCTGCATTCGTGGTACCCTTTGCCTCAGGCTTCTGCTCGCATTAGCCAGTGCAGGGCAGTGGCCACAGCAGGAGGCTGGAAGATGGGAGGAGAGTGAGTTCAGGGCGTCCTGAGCCCTGCTCTCCCCAGCTCGCTGGCTGCTGGCTGCTAGGTAAAGCCTCTCCCAAAGGCTGCACCTTCGTTCACTTGGTCTCTCCTGCGGGTGGCTTTCTCTGGGTTCTGGGTTCCTCTGCTCTTTCCTTAGAGAGAAAGGTTGTGCTCTTTCCTGGCTTAGTGGTGGACCCTGCTCCTGCTGATGCTCACCAAACCCCGACTCCAACAGCGCCTTGGCTTGGGACTTCCCAGAGTGATGACAAAGTTCTGTCTTGTATAAGTCACTTGGTTTCTGGTGTTCTTCTTTTTTTTTATAGCAGTGTAAATGGATTAAGACAGGGGTGGGCAGAGAAATGCTTTCTGATGAATAAGAAACTTGCTTTGACCCGTGAAGGATGACAGGGAACTAGTCAGGTGATACACAGGGTGAACAAGGGGGTGGGGAATGCTATAAGGAGAGCCAACTGCAGGGCTGGACTTCATGGCATTCAGATGGCAGGTGGGAGGCTGGGGCGGCAGAATGAGGCCTCTTGCTCTATTTTCGTCCTGGAAGGAGTTCTGTGTTTATTCTGAACATGATGGGGACCCAGGGCAGGATTCTGTGTTTTAGAAAGATCTCTCTGAATGGTGCAGAGAGCAGGCTGTGACAGTGATGGAAACACACATGACGAATGAGCAAAGGGACAGGTGAGAGGCAGGGCCTTCAACCCGTGGAGCAGCGGAGTAAATCCTGAATTAGAGAAAATCTCTGTGGGCATAGCGTGCTTATGGCAGAACTCGTAAAGGCTTTCGCATTTTCCATGTATGGAAATGTATCCATGGCAGGGTATTGTAAAGTTCTAGCTCTGTAAATAATCTAAATTAGGCTTGTACATTTTGAAGTTCATATCATATTAATATTAGAAATTTGAAAAATATTATATATCTGTATATGTATTACCACCAGCCTCATCCAAACAATGAGCCCGATGGTCATAGATCCAGCAGTCAGTGGCAGACCACCTACACAAAGCTGTTCCCACTGTGCTGGGCCAGGGAAGGGGCACCTACCTTTTACCACCTGTCCCCTGACTGCTTTGTTCTTCTTCTGCCCTGTCAGGCCTAGAGTTCAGGCAGCCATCCAACTGCAATAAAACCCTGCTGGAATTAGTCCGGAGTGACATAAGAAAACTGGAGCTAGAATTGTTCTTTGCACAAAACCTGTTTCCTCTCCCTGTTTCTTCCGCCACTGACATAGGTTTACATTGGGGAAAATAAGAGGTGGAAAAGGGATAGATGAGTTAGCATTTGGAAGAAGTTTGCTCAAGAGTTGGCTCAAAGCAATTGGCTCAAAAGTAACAGAACTGAAAATAAGACTATTGAGATGAAATTTGTGTGCTTTCCTTACATCTCTTCTCTCGGTACCTCGGTCCCCAAAGATACCTATGGTGGGAAGAGAACTGTATCTGTCTTCTATTACAAGTCTCAGGGGTTTCTCATGGGAAAGAACAGGACAATGGATATTTATTTCTGGCCCTTTGAGGCCACAGTGAACCTTCTCAGCCACCCAATGGTGGCAGTTAGTACATAAGAGGAGGGGCTTGGAATATAAATTCTCACTAACCTTGCCTATGCCCCAGCCACCTGTGTAACTTGGAGAATGTTGCTTAATCTCTTTGAACCTAGTGTCCTCCTTCACAGCATGGGCTATCAGTATCTATCTCAGAGGTGGAGAAGAGGTTAAGTGAGCCAAAGTATGTAGAGTCCCTGGCTCAGCGTAGGCACCCAGAGGATGGTAACCTGATAGTTGGAAATTGGAGACAGGGTGGTCACATTAGGGGCCTGAGGTTGGTCTCCACTTTAGCAGCTGCCACATGCCTAGGCTGTGGAACAGGGCAGCCTCCAAGGAAATCTCCTCAATTGGTCAGACTCGTCCTTTGGCCATGGAGAATGATTAGCAATGGAACATTGGCTGGATCCTTTCCCAGGAGGGCTGTTATGTAGCTAGTTAATTTTATTTATTTATTTATATTTTTTTTGTTTTAGAGACAGGATCTCACTTTGTAGTTCAAGCTGGCCCTGAACTCACTATGTACAGGCTAGAACACAAGCTAACCTCGAACTCACAGCAATCCTCCTCGCCCTCCTGAGTGCTGGGATTACAGGCCTAAGCCACCATGCCTGGCATTGTGGTATGTGGATCAAATTTGGGATCTTCCACTTGCCAGGCAGATGCTAGAATCACTGAGCTAAAATCTCCAGCCTGTAGCTAGCTAGTTTTAAACTGGATTAGTTTCTGAACTTTCTGACCAGGATATCAACAGTGAAAGTACATGTATTGGAATAAGAATAAGGGGAGGGCTTTTCTCTTATTTGGTAAGCTTTCTTTTTACAGTATTAGTATATGACTAGATGAAAAGTTCTTCTGACTTTTGGGCCTGATGAAGCAAGTGCTATCATCGTTGGCTCCTGGACATGAATTTGGTATTCCAAATTCATTCTTTCATTATTTATACATTGGCAAGGGTGGGCTTTCCCTTTTGAAGAAGGTACCTATTCTGTGTCTTTCCTTTTTTTTTTTTTTTCTTTCTTTCTGATAACAGAAAAGGCAAGGTTCTTGTGCAGTGTGGAATCCCAGAGCCAGCTTGCTTGAGCTTGTATCCAGCCCTGCTCTTAGGCTATCTTACCTCGGGTTTATTATTCATCCTCCTGTGCCTCACATTTCTCACGCGGAACAGGATGACCAAAGGGGGATTGTTGTTTGCACTGAGTCAGTATGCACTGGCTGAAGGACAGACCTGCTACTATGGCTATTATGTTTGTGAACTATTGTAGATGTGTTTCAGACACAAGGTTGACCAGCTGTCTTGTGAGTAACATCCTATGAGTAAGCCTAATCTTTAACTCCTTTTCATAATGAGGAAAATGAACCTCAGAGATGTTAACCAGGATGAGGTCACAGAGCCAGCAGGTAGAGTTGGGAATTAAATCCAGTTTGTCTATCTCTAAAGATCATGTTTAAAAAATTTTTTTTAAACTCACTTTAAAATTTTACTTATTGGGGCCCAGGTTTTAGCTCAGTGGTTTCAGCACCTGCATTGCAAGTGCAAGGGCCAGGTTCAATCTACCCCCAACCATATACAGCAAAGCTAGGTGTGGTGATTCACACCCACCAGCAATTAGTACCACATGCCACAATGCTGGATGTGGTGGCTTGTGCCTGTCATATCAGCACTCAGGAGGTAGAGGTAGGAGGATTGCTGAGTTCAAGGCTTAGTTCAGGACCAGCTTGAATTACAAAGTGAGACCCTGTCCCCGAAAAAACACAAAAAACAAAAACAAAACAAACAATAAGAAAACAACTAAGAAAAAATTGTTAGTACATGTTTATACTGCATAATGTGTACATTCCTTGTGTAGAGTTGTACATGTACATAACACATTTTAAATTCTTTTTTCATTCCTTTTCCTCCCCTCCCCCATCTCCATCACTTGATCCCCTTCACCTTCGAGAAAGATCTATCTCCCTACTTCCTATTATCTTTTATTTGCTTTTTATATTTTGCCTCTCACATAAGAAAAAGCATGTGATATTTACGCTTGTGTATCTGATTGATTTCACTTAATATTAGGGTCTCAAGGTGCATCCATTTTTTTAAATAAGTGACTCAAGTTTCTTAATCCTTACTGTATTTACCAAACTGTGTCCTATGGTGGATGTTAGTCTTGATTATTAAGGTTTTCGAAAAACCATTCTTCTCAAGCACATTTGCTAATTTTGTGGCTACTTCCTGGCTTTCGTAAGAATTTCCCTTTTTTCCTGACTACAGATCCTCTGTGAGAACTGAAGATGAAAGTGGCTGGAATCACAAAATCCCCAGAAAACATCATTAGCAGTCACGGGGACAAAGTAGGTCAGTTTATATCTAGTTATCTACTGACCTTTAACAATAACTACTGGCCTTTAACTTGGTTATATCCCAGCTCACTCCCAGCTTGTCTGTGAGATTCTGCTTTCCCCTTCCTTATCTTTCCTCCAAATAGCTATCACCTCACTAAACCTGCAACTTCCCAGGCTCTTGCTTTAACTTAACTCAAACAGTGGAAAAGCACATCTATGAAGAGGCTGGGGAACACAGAGTTTAAATCAACCTGCTATAAGCATAAAATTTCCTTGATAGTTCTTTTTTCACCTTAAGATTTTATCTCAAAATTTTAACTGTATTTCTTTTAAAAAAATAAATGTCTGGGACCAGGGATTTAGCTCAGTGGTTTTGGTACCTGTCTTGCAAGCACAAGGACCCAGGTTCAATCCCTGGAAAACACATACAATACTGGGTGTGGAGACTCACACCACATACCACATACAACATACACACATCAGCACCACATACCACAGTGCCGGGTGTGGTGGCTCACGCCTGTCATCCCAGCACTCGGGAGGCAGAGACAGGAGGATGCTGTGATGTGTGTTGGAGGCTGAGCTCAGGGCCAGCCTGAACCAGAAAAAAGTGAGACCTTGTCTCAAAAAAAAAAAAAAAAAAAAACAACAAAAAAACCCCATATATATATGTTTCACCAGGGAATAATTTTAGACTTACAGAAAAGTTGCAGGGACAGTAAAGAGTTCCATATTTCCTTTATCTGGTTTCTCCTAACACTAGCATCTCATATAACCAGGGCCATTCGTCAAAATTAAGAGATCCATGTTTGTACGTTTCCAGGAGCGAACCTCCAAATTTTATTTGGATCTCCTCAGTTTTCCCTCTGTTTTTTTCCATCTGGGATCCTATCCAGGGCACTCCACTATGTTTAGTTATCATGTCTCTGTCCTGGCATATGGCATTTTCTATCTTCTGCTATTTTCATGATCTCGATTGCCTATTTTAGAGTCCTGGGCGGGAGCTTGCAGCAGTCAGTCTCTTTGACCGTGTGTAACATAGGCAGTCATGATTAGGATGGATACTGAGTTTGGGAAGCTACCACAGTGGTCAAGAAACCCTTCTACCATGTTCCACCAGCGAGTCCCCCGTACCAAGGCCACTTTTCTCTGGTGATGGTAAACTGGAGCGCTTGGTTAAGGTCTTATTTTACCAGATTCAAGTTATTATTTTCCCCTTTCTGGACTGTTTTGTTTGGTCAACCACCAAGACTTGCTTACCTGGGAAGAGAGAGGAAATAAACTGTACTTTAAGAGGGGAGTGTGCGTGCGTGTCATCTGAGACCCTTCTGTAAGGAAGACACGTATGTCTCTCCATTTATTAAGGCGTTCACTGACACTGATTGGGATTGCTGTTGCCTTAACATAAAACAAAGCTTTTCATCCTCAAGTGTACAGATGGCATTAACTTTCCAGAACCCAGGTGTGCTCCAGATTCTCACACTCCACAGCAGCCGTGAAGGAAACAAATCCCAGCCTCAGGTGGTAGCTCACGCACCTGAGAACACATGGGCACGCGGAAGGGCAGTGAGGCAAGCACATCCACAGGTGTGTCTGAGGCGAAGCGTGTTTCACCTCAGCGTCCAACAGAAAGGCTTAGATTCCTTAGAGCGCACCAAACACCTTCCGTACTAAGTCCCACAGGTGAGCTCCACCCCATTGCTTTCCGAGGGCAACAAAATGATTCCCTTAAAATTTATCTTTAATGACCCAGCCAGCAGCCTACAGTGGGGAGGAGGAGGAGGAGGAGGAGCATCTCCTTAAGTCTATGATCCTCACGTGGAAGCCCCGGGCGGTGGGTGGCCAGGTGATATGGGGGCAGCCAGGGACCAGCTCCCAGCCTGAAGCAGCTGCTAGGCCTTCTCGGCCCACACCCAAAAGAAGGAGGAGCGTTGAGTATAAAAGCTGGGCCGGAAGGCAGGGTTGTCTACTGCTTGGGTGGTGCGATTTTGTATTTCAGAACTGTAGGCGAAGTATGTACCGAAAAGTTTTTGGTGGCTAGATAAAGGTGGGTGGAAAGGACCGAACTTTGGTAGCTCTCAAGGGAAATTTTTGCTACGGTCAGAAGTGAAAGAAAAACAGGGGGAAAAAAAAATAAAGCAAAGTGAAGGAATCCAAAATAAAGAGAAAGTTTCCATGTAGTAGACGAGGGTCAGAAATGAAAGAAAAACAGGAAAAAAATCAAGAAAACTGAAACTTAAGGAATCCAAAATAAAGGGAAAGTCTCCATGTAGTAGACTAGGATCAGAACTAAAAGAAAAATAGGAAAAAATGAAGGAAACTTAAAAAATTCAAAACAAATGGAAAGTCTCTGTGTAGTAGACTAGGGTCAGAAGTGATAGAGAAACAAAATTAAGTAACCTCAGATTTAAGGGATCTACAAAAAGGGAAACAGTCTGTAGCAAATGGAATGTCACTGGAGGTTATGCAACTTTCTGAACTCTCTTCCTCGAAATACAAAATACAGATAGGAGAAACTGGGCTTTCTGAAAAGCACTGGGTCTTGTAGAAGTTCAGGATGGGGTCTTGAGTCATGTTGCCTCCTATTCCCTGCACTGGGAATGGAACTGGGAGCCTGGGGGGTGCTAGGCAAGCGCCAACCTCCCCCCCACCCCCAGCTCCAACCTCAGCCCATTTTACTTGTTTGGGAGGTACGGTCTACCTAGGTGGCTCAGGCTGGACTTGAATTTGCGATTCTCTTACCTTACCATTTACCTCTCACTTCATACCTTATCACATCCTCCAGCTAGCTAGGGTTATGGGGGTGCTCTGTGGCCGCTGCTTGAACTGGGATTTTTTTATTTTTAATTTAAAAAAACTGGTCTCTGGGCAGTTACCTGTCTTGATGTGTTGTGTGTCTAATGAATGAAAAAAAAAATCCTCTGACTCTTGATGAGGCTTTTTGAGAAATGTAGGGATTTGGAGTTTCTGTATTGAAAGCGTGCTTGGCGATCTACTGGAGCCATTTCTGACTTGGGCTGTCCTCCGGAATCCTAAAATTTCTTAGAGAAATACAGGCCAGCTGCCTGTCTCTCCCCTCCTGAGACTAAAGACATTGGGTGACATAAACTCCATAGGAGAACTAGGTTTCTTTTGCGTGAGGGAACTAAAGTGAATGTCGAGCATCTCGTGACTTGAGTCCTCTTGCGGTGGGCTTAAGGCCTTAATCTTGAAAAGTGGTTGTAATACTTACGATGGCGTCAGACCTTTAGGCTGACTTCCCCCTTACACCTGAGTGAGGTAGAGATGAAGATGCATTGCCCCTCATCCCCTACAGCTGTTGCCAGAATCACCCAAGAGAACTCTCCTGCCTTGTGAACGGTCCAACTTGTGGCTGAACCTTGTTTGGTTAGATGGATGGTGGTTTAACTGGGCGGGATAATCAAAGGGACAACCTCATCTGCCACAGGAAAGGGAATGAAGCATTTTAGTGTCAGGTTTATCAAGAATTCTGAAGTGTTAGCACAGTTGTCCTCTCTCAGCCGTGTTTCAGCAAACTATCAATTATAAAACCAAAGAACCTGGGAAAGCCATCTTCGCAGGTACAAGTGTTCAGATTGCTGGGCAAAGAGAATGTTGATATCTCCACTGAAGAGTGGATGTAGGATTCACCATTCTGACTAAATTCAGAGAGGAACATTAGCAATCTGACTGGGGTGCTGGCAAATCTAGGACATAGATGGAGTCCCAGGGGTCACAGCCCAGGCTACCTGGCTGTAGACATACAGCTTTTGTAAGGCTTAAGAGGCTTACGATGAAAACCATTCTTGAGATGAAGGGTGGAAAATGAGCTTCTCAAGTCAGTTGTGCTTCAGAACGAAGTTAAGAGTAGCACAGTGTTCCCTCCAGCCACCCAGCTGTGCTGGCCTTGGAGTCCTGAGTGCGGAGCTCTGGGCCAGCCTTGACCGGTTCCTTGACATTGGGCTCATACTAGTCTGCAACTGCTTCTGTCTTAAAAGTTGTCTGACAATAAGGTCTCCATAGTGTACATCATGATCATTCCTCAGGGTGGCATTAACCTAGGCCCCTTTGGGTTCAATTTACATTGAGCTTTGGTGTTGAGTGTGCAGCGCCTGAGTACTAGAGGTCAGGAAGCTGTAGCTGTAGCTGTGAATTTGTCCTTAGCGCCAAGTCTAAAACTGCTTGGCTGGTTCCTCATCTCCTAATGGAGTGAACCACTCAGGTGAATATGGAGAAGTATAAAGGTGGGAAATTAAAGAGCCAAAGGTGAAAAATAGTCAAAATTAGAGCCAAGTGAACTGACCTAAATTCTTGCTCTTGAAAGGCTGTTTCTTGAGAGAGATTAAGGCTGTTCTTAGCTTTTTGGGGAATAATTTGTTGAAAGTAACTAAGGACCCCCTTCCCCAGTCTCTGGGAAGAGCTAGTACTACATGTTGGAACTGAAGCCATGGACTTATGAACCTCTAGCTGGACTCTTGTTAATGTATAGCAAAGGTATCTGCTCTGGTGCAGCTGATGGGGCAGTTGGTGGTATTTGACCACCCTCCTGGTGGCCTCTATTGCTAGAGGAAGGAGCTCAGAATACTCAAAAGTAAGAGGAGCTCAGTTAGATAATGTCTAAATTGCTTAAGTATGCTTTTTAACACAGCAGTTCTGAGAATCCACCCAAAATGAGGGAAACACCTTAAGCTTGTAGCTGTGGTCGGCAGCATTCACTTCTCCAAATTCTCAGGCTTCCCCATGCGTGGGGTGGGGGTGGGGAGGCATCTTACCTAGGCCTAATCTTGTTTTTGCTTGAAGCAACTTAGTGGTTCTATTTCACTAAAACTTAACCACTGGGTCTTAAAGCTTCTTGCACACCTGTCGAAGTTCAGGGCTATCAAAGATCACTTGGGCTTTCATTCTGATCACCAGATTCATAAAAAAATTGCATATTACTCAGACAGTCCTATCTGCTGGCTGACTTCTGAGGAGTACCAGTATTTTTTTTTTTTTGCTGTAGGGTATCATTCTTGCTAAAAGCCCGCGTGTGAGCTATGGTGGCCAGAGGTCATCTATGCTAGCAGTTTTTCCAGCACTTACCTTCCGAGCAAAAGGATAAATTCTGAGCCCTGTGGTCACAAGGCTAGCTGAAATGGTAGACAAGTAGCAACCAGTCCTTGGGAGGTTTTTTTTTTTCCCCTCAAGATTAGAAGGGACACCTTATGCTCAGCAGTGTGAAGGGAGCTGTCGGCCCCCAGGTCTTAGAGCAAAGCTTGAAGGGACAAAAGAACTCATGGCTCCAGGTGACAAATAGCAAGTCAAATACTTAAGGAAAACAGTGGTGGCGGTGGGGAGGTGCTAGCTGGAAACTAGAATGTTCAAGTCTAGTTCTTGTGTCTTGAAATCTCAGCAATGTTAGTGCACGCTTCACCTTTCACCTAGACTTCATTAGGGAGCTTTTGGCTAAATTTGGGTGTCTGACTAGGTGGTAAATGCTTAACCATTCTAGGAAGTACTGATAGGAAAATGAAGCTTCTCAGAAAACCCTGTAGATGGCCAAACATGTTCTGCTTCCCTAGTATGATGGCTTGGTGGGGGAGCAAGGTCAAAGATTTTGATGGGGAAGGGGACGTGGGAAGCCCAGTAGATCAAACGTTTCACTGTGTAATAAAAATTGATAACATTTTTTGGTACAAAATATCCAGTCTAGTGTGCCTCTTTTGAGTGGAAACAAGTTTTATTAAAGGTAGAAAAAGAAATGGGCTGTGCAAAACAAGGCTAGGGCAAGTGAAAGCAGGAAAATACCTTACAGTGTTAGGAAAAATAACTTTGGGTGAGTGTGGCCAGTACAGAAAAATGGTGAATGTTCATTCTAAAGCCAGAGCAGAACAAAACTCAGCCCCATTTTACCTGCTCAGTGACAAGTGACTTAATGGCAAAATGCAGCCTTAAGAGTTAAATGGGGGCCCATTAGGCTCAAACTTTTGGCATCTTTAGAGATGCTGGTCTAAAATGACTTGTGTAACATGGAGCTTCAGTACTGGGGTCAGTTGAATGCAAATCTTGGGACAGCATTAATTAGAATATTTGGAATCTTACTACTCAGATTTTGTCAGAATGAAAGCTTTTGTGGTTAACAATGTTCTATAGCTACAGCAGGATGAGCTTCCACAATCCTAGTTACCATTGGGTTATTGTTGGCAAATTTTGTCCTGGAATCTTCTGTGCTATGTATACTTACAGCAAACATTCTAATGTTTAATAACTTTTGGTGGTTGTGAGTTACAAGAACTTCTGAGTATTTTCCAAATGTGTATGTTTCAAAACATTAAACTGAGTGTTGAACTTGGCAGGGCAAGTCATTTTCCAGTGACTCTGAAACCATCCAAGTCCTCTGTAAAAGTGGTGTTGAACTTAAGATGTCCTTCTCATTGCTGAGACAAAAGTACCAACACACAAAGATAAAAGGTTTATTTAGCTGACTTTGTAAAAGTTTAATTCAGTTGGCCACTTCAGAGGTCTGGGTGGCATGGTGTAGGGTATTGCAGAGGAGGAACAATCCATGGCAACAAGTGCTGACCCTTTCTGTCCTTTATACCTTATACAGCTATCCATCCTTAATTCTAGCATCATACCTTTGTCAGCACCATATATATACTCCAGATCTAGCCACCTCTGAAAACCCCCATCTCTGACCGCATGAGGCTTGGAGGGGACATATGCATGACTGGTAACAGCTTTCAGAGCTAACTGGGAATATAGGCTTTCCTAAAATGCTTAGACTTAGGTAAGGACCAATGCAAGTGGATATTCAATACGTCTTTTCAAAGTAAACAGCATAGACTGGACATTGGATCGCAAGGTTGGTTTTCCTTTGGAGGCTAATTTTTCCAAGACGAAAATTTTGACTGTGGAGCCAGTGTGGGAGGAGAAGCCATCTTTCTTTGGGACTGTATTAGAGCTAATACAAAGCTGAAGGTCAGGAGGAGCCAAAGCGACGGGTAACGTTTCTCCATAGAACAAAGCCTTGTGCTTTATTACTATGTGCAGTGTGAGATCAAACTCACGACTTTGTCCTTGCAAGGCACGTGGCACCATGGAGCTAAAGTCCATCTCTTCCCCCCGCCACCCCCCTTTCTGAATTTGGGATTGAACTCAAGACTCTGCACTTGCCAGGCAGGTGGCAGCACCACTAAGCTACTTCACCGGCCTGACTGCTGCCTTTCTCAAGAGCCAGACTTGGTTCCTGGACAAAATGCAGGCCTCTTCGCACATTTACAAAGAAGGGAAGTTTAGACCCCTAAGCACTGGCTCTGCTAAGGTTCTGCTTCCAGAGGTTGTT